>CP139507.1:2525054-2702534 GCA_021014915.2 Artemisia tridentata subsp. tridentata | reverse complement strand
ACCTTAAAAAATGTTTCTTGTAAATAACCTAGTTTCTAATGTGCCCCCCGAAAGGACCCATCTGACTAATTTTAATGAAAAAGGGTTTTTACTTGTTCCTTGTTTCGAACATAATTAAAAAATCCCCCCCCCCCCCCGAGAGAGCACCCCCTTTCCGGGGATTTGGTGGTCAATGTTCAAAGAGGGGTTGATCCCCCGGAAAAGGGGGGTTGCCAAAATTTGGGCGGAAAGGCTAAACCCCATCTGTAATATTTTGAACAAAAATTTAAAAAAAATGGTCCCTCCGGGAGGTTCGTGCCCCCCGGAGATCAGTGATCAATTTTCCCTTTGTTTCTAAACCTAATTAGAAAAGGGCCCCCCCGAGAGAGTCAGCCCTCCGGGGAGTGTGTGGTCAATGTTCAAAGATGGTTGATACCCAGGAAAGGGGTTGCCTAATCCTGGCGGAAAGGCTGAACCATCTGTAATATTTTAAACTGTGAAGGGTGATCCCCCCGAGAGGTTCGTTGCCCCCCGGAGATTAGGGTCAATGTTCCTTTTTTCCTGAAGTAAATTAGAAAAGGGCCCCCCCGAGAGGTTCAGCCCTCCGGGGGGGGGTTTGTGGTCAATGTTCAGACGGGGATAACAAAAAAAGAAGAGGAAAGTTATACAATCATTTGTTCCCTTTCCCGGACACAAGCAAAAAGTGTTTCCCTCCGAGAGGTTCTTTGCCCCCCGGAAAGTATTGTGATCAGTGTTGGGGGAAGAAAAAGGGGTCATCCCGACCAAAAAAAAAGGCTAACAAAAAAAAACCCCAATGAAACAATACAAACGGAATGTACATTTAATATCAACAGTTTATAACAAATCATACGGCATGTCATCATGTTCGAACATACAAAAAACGCTAACAGTTGCGCAACCGGTTGATCGTTACATTGGTTCAAAAATACTAAACAATTCATAAATTAACCAAACACCCTAAGGGGCCTTACAGCCAAAAGTCGCCAGATCAAGACGAAGGGCCACCAGAGGAATCGTTAGGGGCAGGATCAGGAAACAAATCCATTATCTCCGAAAGGGGTCTATCCGCAGCATCGCTAACTTTAAGCACATACGGATACTCCGCAGAAAAAAGACCATCAAACAAAGGGTCAAGCTTTGCCCCAGCCTCCATATCCAAATCATCCACCCCGGCCGCAATCGTAGCTATATCCGCCGGTTCTCGATCCACAGAGATAGCCTCCAAGAAACCCGACTGAGAGGACAAGCTGAAAGGCTCAGCCAAGCGTTGTTTATACTCATGGCTATCCAGAAGCCGACGAACCATTTCTGGAAGGAACTCCTTTATAAGCTTCTGACGCTCGATGTCCGTTTGGCCCAATTTGACAGCTATGTCCGTCCTTTCCTTGCATAGCTCGGTGCCTGTCTCCCTCTCAGCAACAATTTTACCTTTAACATCCGCCAGCTCTCCTTCTAAGGCTTGGATCCGTTCGGAGGAAATCGTCCTCCCTTCATCCCTCGCCTTTTCCAACTGAGAGACCCGATTCTTCAAATCCGACTGCCTTTCTACACAGCCCACATGCTCATGTTTTAATTTCCGAAGCTCCTCCGCCTCTTGAGCCGCATCTTCGCACTCTGCATGGGCGCTGCGCAGTTGTCGATATTCTTCGAGGAGGACCTCATACCGACCCAAAATTTCCGCTTGAGTAGTCGCTCCTCGGCCTAGTAAAACCCAACCCCTTCGAATGGCCTCTGAACCACCCAAGGTTCGAAAGTGAACTTCTTCACAAGGGGTAGGAAGGTGCGACATCAGATCCCTACAAATGGCAGACCTATTCAAGCGATCTCCCCTCGTAACCGACCACTCCGGAACAAACACAGCTGCCGGGTTACCTGATGCCATGGCTTTTATTTTGCCGCGACCGGAAGCGGCCACGGGAACGCTCCCTGTAAGGAACAAAGCGTCATTACCAAAGAAACGAAAAGAAATAAGTAACACAAGGTAAATAGTTAGACAACTTACCAGCACGGGAACTCCCTTCAGTGAAACCCGCACCCTCTGGTCGAAGACCAATATCTTCCGGTCGAAGAGAACGGATAGGGGGAGGGTTTGGAATAACCTCAACATCTGGCGAATCAGGCTCCTGATCCGCTGTTGGAGTCCTCTCCGTTCTCCTCCTCTTGGCCGCCTGGGCCACTCCGCTGCTCCCCTCGCCCTGTTCGGCGCGCCTCTCGGCCATCAAAGCCCGCCGAATGGCGGCTTGCTTTTGCTTCCTAAGTTTAGCCGCAACAACCCGACTATTGGCCCTCTCAACCTCCTCTTCCTCTGCCGTCAGGCCGGGTATATCGGCATTGGAGGCAGCCGGAAGAGTCACGAACAGCTCGTGACGCTCACCCTCACCGTATACATCACCCCGAACCATAGAAGTTTCCTGGTGGGCCGCCGGATTGATCAAGTACTCAGACATCGGCACAACTGCAGAAAGAGCACGAGACAAATAAAAAAAAAATAATATGTAAAGAAGGAAGAGTATGCCTGCCATGGATCAATTAATAAAAGAAGAAATAAAATATAGGAAGGTCTACCTGCCCCTTCGGCATCCTGGAGCACAGCTCGATAACCGGCATGCTCCCAATGTGAGGATAGCCCGACGGCATAAAGGAACCCCTTGGGAATTTGAATCAGATCGATCACATTCGCGGCCAGCTTTCCGACGTCCGCAAGGAAGAAACCACCATCCGGATAAGGGTCCGAAATGTCGGAGTCGTGATGCCTCCAAGGCATAGCAAAGGGGATCGCTCGTCTATCTATCAAGAAAAAGTTGCGTTTCCAGCCCTTCAGCCCAGTCAAGATCTCCCGGAAGCAAACCTTCCTATCCTTACCGGTTCGTTTCTCGAAAGAAAACCAGTCACCCTGCTTGCTCAGCTTATAAAAGACTCGGAATAGCGGGGTGGTGGGAGCAATATCCAGACTTCGGCTATACACCTCGAAAAGTACAACACGATGTATGCCCAGCGGAACCAGTTGGGAGATATGCACCTTGAAGTACCGGATGACGTCCAGAAAAAAGTAGAAAAGGGCACACTGAGACCACCCTCATAAAAGTACTCCAAGTACAATCCGATGGCGTCTGACGGCAGCTGGTCCATCGTCATATCCGGAGGGGGTAGGCGAGGATGTAGATCCTCCGATATACCCGCATCTGACACCACCATGAATAAATCGTTCTCGCTCATTTCGGAAGTGTATTTTGGAACGTCAAATTTGGGAAGATACCCTTCAGCTTCTTGAATGTCTTCCTCATAATCATACGAGGGAGAATTCGACATAGTGGACCGAATGGCAAATGAAGTCGTTCGGAAATAATTAAGAGCAAGCCTTTCGGAAAGTTTGTCAGAGCGAAAAAATTACAAGTGGTAAAAACAAAAAACACCGCAGAAATGACGCTATTTATAGGCGAAAAGAGGAAGTATGAAACGACGTGCGTTGTCAGTAGGTGAGGTGGCACCCTCTCACTCGTACGATATACGCATGCACACGTGTCGACGTTTCAGAGCCCCCGTAAAAATGACGGCGATCCTCGGAAAGAGGTAATAATGTTTTTTGGCAGTTTATGCATTGGGTCAGCACCCTGATTACCGAACGACTCAATCCCCTCGGAACTAGAAATTAGACTTCAACAAATTTTCGAAGTATCATAACATCGGCAAGACCAATATTATGATACTGGGGGGACATGTTGACGTATGTGTCCGGACGGGCTGAGTCTTTCGGTCGTCCGGACGGCTCGAAGCTACCTAGTATATTCCGGAAGGCACAAAGGCCGTTCGGCGTATACATGTTTAAGGCAGGAGACAGATGGCAGCTACTGACACCACCGCCGCCTTCCCCAGGATTTACGGGATTGTGTCGGCGACACGTTTCCTGAATATCCGCCGCCGCCAGTACAGGTATCGAGGCTGAGTACTATAAATACTCAGCCCATTTGTTACTCCAGAGGGACGAATTATTCGCATTATACTTCTCACCATATTTGATAGCCCTTTCGGAATACCAAATACTTACTCTCACACCGGAGGTGGGTCCTGGGATAACACCCGGGGCGAGCCTAACGTGTGTTGTTGTGTGCAGATATCCGGAGGACCCATGATAGCTGAAGAGACTTACACCTGAGCCTTCCGGAAGAACCCTAACTGAGTTCATCCGGTAGGCCCCCTTTATTTGTCCGAAGTAATTGCAAGAAATTGCTTCAACAGTCAACAAAAATGAAATGGCGCTGAGTATAAAGTCAAACAGAAAGTGGCATGAAACTCGGTCAAGTCAGTTTATCAACCCAACGTTTACAAAGAAAAGATATGTAACTACTCCTAATTAAAGCCATGCATGATTTGATGGGCTTTGCATTTGTTTTGTTGGACCTAGTTTGTGTCATGGGCTTGGTTTAGTCCAGTTTGTTTAATAATGGGTCTTATACCCACGTGTTTAGTTGGTCCCGTCAAGGTTGTTTGTTATTTTATCGAGTCTTCCGCTTTGTGCGAGTCATAGGGTTAGTTCCATCTTTTCTGGTTACCGTTGAGTTGTAGGCTATATATAGCCAGCTTGTTTATTGAATAAAGTATCGTGAAGTTTATGTGTTTACTGTGATATCTCTTGAGTTACTTCAAGTGGTATCAGAGAGAGATTACTTTCACGAGAGTTAAGAGAGAAACAAATGGCTGAAGAATCAAGCAACTTTCAAGCAGTGAGTGTACCAAAGTTTGATGGGGATTACGATCACTGGAGTCTAGTCATGGAGAATCTTCTCAGGTCAAAAGAATTTTGGAAGGTGGTTGAAGAAGGATACACTGCACCAAGGCCAGGTGTAGAGATAACAGCTGCTGAACGTGCAAGTGCAAATGCCAAGCAACTCCAAGACTTGAAAGCTTGAAACTATTTGTTTCAGTCAATTGACAAGCACATATTGAAGACAATCACCCAGAAGAACACGGCAAAGCAGATCTGGGATGCAATGAAGACCAGGTATCAAGGGAATGCAAGGGTTAAACGAGCGCAACTGCAGCGACTGAGAAGGGAGTTTGAAACCCTCGAGATGAAATCTGGTGAGTCTGTTACCGATTACTTTGGTAGAGTTATGGTAATAGCAATGACATGAGAGTTTGCGGAGAAGATATGCCTGACGTGAAGATTGGGGAAAAGATCCTTAGGACGTTGACCGAAAACTTCAATTTTGTAGTGTGTTCGATTGAAGAATCTAAGGATCTAGATGAAATGATTGTAGAGGAATTGCAAAGCTCCTTATTAGTGCATGAACATAAGCTTATACGAAAGCTTCCAGAGGAGCAGGTATTGAAAGCTGATGTTGAACCGGTTGTTGGAAGAGGTAGGGGACGTGGTAGGTTCAGTCCCAACCGTGGTAGAGGATGAGGAAGAAGCCGTGGTTCTTTTGATAAAGCAGCAGTGGAGTGTTATAAATGTCACCAACTGGGGTATTTTCAATATGAATGCCCCGCCGGTGATCGGTCGGCAAACTATACTAAGCATGATGAAAATGATGAATTACTTTTGATGGCCATGGTTGATAGTGTGAAGACAGAGAAAGAAGGCACTTGGTTTATTGACTCAGCTTGCTCTAATCACATGACAGGAGGAAGGGAATGGTTTGTGCAGTTAGATGAAACATACACTCATACGGTGAAGCTCGGAAATGATTATCTGCTAAGAGTGAAGGGCCTGGGTGAAGTACGGATCAGTGTGGACGGTATAACTCAGGTAATCACTAATGTTTACTATATACCAGAGCTTACTTCAAATCTTTTAAGTATTGGTCAATTACAAGAGAAGGGAATCTCCTTTGTTGTACAAGATGGACTATGTAAGGTTTATCATCCTCAAAAGGGTTTAATTATCTCTTCTAGGATGACAAGAAACAGAATGTTTCCTGTACATGCCATATCAAAACCTTACTCACCAACTTGTTTACAAGTCAGTGAAAGTGACACTAATATATGGCATAAAAGATTTGCTCATGTAAGCCACAAAGCGCTAAGAACAATGCAGTATAGACAAATGGTCAAGGGTATGCCAAAGGTGACAGGGAAAACAAAAGTATGTGACACGTGTGTTGTGGGAAAACAACAAAGGGATTTGATTCCAAAGAAAAGCAATTCGCGCGCAACCGAGAGACTACAACTCATCCACACAGATTTGTGTGGTCCAATCACGCCATCATCCCAAACCGGTAAACGTTATGTTCTTGTTTTTATTGATGATTATACTCGAAAAACTTGGGTGTATGTGTTGACATATAAAGGAAAAGCCTTTGAAGCTTTCACACGCTTCAAAGCTATGGTAGAGACTGAAACAGGAGCCAAGATAAAATGCCTTCGAAGTGATAGAAGAGGGGAGTTTACATCAAAGGAATTCAATGAATTTTGTGAAGTTCATGGCATAAAAAGACAACTAACGGCTGCATACACTCCTCAACAAAATGGAGTGGCGGAATGCCGAAATCGTACTATCATGAACATGGTGCGTTGTATTTTAGCAGAAAAATCAATGCCGAAGTATCTATGGGCTGAAGCTACAAAATGGGCATGTCACGTACTGAATCGGTGCATAAGTCAAAGCTTAGATAATCAAGTGCCGGAAGAGCTTTGGTCTGGAATTAAGCCAACAGTTGATTACTTTAGGGTGTTTGGTTGCATTGGGTATGTTCACATACCTTCTCAGTTGAGAACCAAACTTGATGAAAGAAGTCACAAGTGTGTTCTTCTTGGAGTTAGCACAGAATCAAAGGCCTATCGGTTGTTTGATCCAATGCAAAGGAAGGTTGTGATTAGTCGTGATGTTGTTTTTGATGAAAATGCAAAATGGGATTGGAGCGTGAAGGATTTGGAAGTGAAAGACTTAATTATTGGTAATGAAAAGGAAGTTAGTGGTACAACAGTGTTTATAGAAGATGCAGGCTCACCACTTCTAGATCAAGAACAAGGGGATCAAGTACCAACAACTACAACCAATGCTCATCGCTCCGATAATGCAGGTATGAATTCAAACAATGATGTCACAAATGAATCTACTAATTCTGGCAGCCTTGGTACAAGTGAAGCTGTGACACAAATTGAACCCTCAACTCGGGTTCGTAAAAGCCCAGCCTGGATGCAAGATTATCACTCGGGAGAAGGGTTCTCAGATGAAGACATTGAAGCTGTGGGGTTTGCCATGTACAGTACATCAGATGATCCTACCTCCTATAAAGAAGCGTGTAAAGAAGCTAAATGGGTTACAGCCATGCAAAGTGAAATAAAAGCCATTGAACAAAATCATACATGGGATCTCGTGGAGGCACCTGTGGGGGTAAAACCAATTGGTGTCAAGTGGTTATTTAAAACCAAACTTAATGCTGATGGAAAAGTCGATAAGTACAAAGCTAGGCTCGTGGTGAAGGGCTATGCACAAAAGAAAGGTGTTGATTACAATGAGGTGTTCGCTTCCGTCGCTCGGTGGGACACCATTCGGACTTTACTTGCCATAGCAGCTCAAAGATATTGGAAGGTATTTCAGCTAGACGTAAAGAGTGCGTTTTTGCACGGAGAACTTAAAGAGTTGGTATATGTTGAACAACCAGTTGGTTTTGTCAAAGAAGGTGAGGAAACAAAGGTTTACAAATTGAACAAGGCCCTATATGGATTAAAACAAGCTCCTAGAGCTTGGTTCAATCGAATAGAAGGTTATTTCATTCGAGAGGGATTCAAGAAGAGCAAGTACGATCATATGTTGTTTATCAAACGCGTTTGGCATAAGGTAATCATAGTAAGTTTGTATGTGGATGATTTGATTTATGCTGGAAATGATGCCATGATGTGTGCAGCTTTCAAACGGTCCATGCAACAAGAGTTTGAAATGACGGACCTTGGCGACATGAGGTTCTTCCTTGGTATAGAAGTTCAGCAAACTTCTACTGGGATTTCTCTTTGTCAAAAGCAATATGCAAAGGAAGTTCTAGAAAGATTTCACATGTGGGAAAGCAATTCAGTAAACAATCCCATAGTCCCAGGAACAGTTCTCACCAAGTTTGGAGTAGGGGAGGAAGCTGACCCAACGACATATAAAAGATTAATCGGAAGTCTTATGTATTTGACCGTGACCCGACCTGATATGATGTATGTAGTTAGTCTGCTTTCAAGGTTCATGGCTAATCCGAGACTGGAACACATGATGGCTGCAAAACGAATTTTAAGGTATTTGAAAGGTACTTGTAATTATGGCTTAGTGTATGAGAGGCATTCTGTTGGTAAACTTGTAGCATACACGGATAGCGATTATGCAAGAGACGTTGAAGATCGGCGATGCACATCGGGATATGTTTGTATGTTTAGCAAAGCTGCTATATGCTGGAGCTCACGTAAACAAGATATAGTTACTCTGTCTTCTACGGAGGCCGAGTATGTAGCAGCCACCTCATGTGCATGTCACTGTGTATGGTTAAAGGGATTACTGGAAGATTTGGGTGAAAAAATTAGTGGGCCACTGGAAGTACTGTGTGACAACAGTGTTAGTTTTATAGACATAAAATAGTAGTTGTGTGTTAGGATTGAACTCGAGATCACGGGATTGCACACATTACGTATGAGAAATAAAGATTAATAATTAAATGTAAAATGTTATATTTGATTATTAAATATCACAAAATAAATAACGGACGTTAGTATTTAACGGAAGTGACTAACGATCGTTAAATAAAATAAAGAAAGGGACTAGGATGTAATTAGTAGCCAAGAAGATTTCGGATCTTCCCTAATACAATGGGCCGATCGGTTTTAGGGTTAGGATTCCTAATCCAACTGTAACTTGGGCTCTAAGTTAGATAGCCTATATAAACAAACCTTGGGTTCTAGTTTTTTGTGACCTCTTGTGCACTAGCTAAACCTAAAAGTTTTCCTTCTCTTTTCTTTGTTCTAGTCGATCGGTTTTTCCCCTCCAAGGGTCGACCGAAATTTTGTTAAACAAAATTTGTTTTGGTTTTAACTTTGTGATCTATAACTTGCATTACTTTAGTTCGGTTTAGTGCGTGTGTACAAGAACGTGATTCTTACACATTATTGTAAGAATCTTAGATTGAATTGCAAAAACGGTAAGGGGCAATTCCTATAATCCTTTAAACCCTAATTAGGGTTCATAATCCATATTGCTCAAGGTTGATTCTTGTTCTTGCTAGAATCATCAAGGTACGTTCACTTTATATTTGGTTTAATTATTTATGTGTTATATGAATCCTGTACTTCCGCTATATGTACTTTGATGTTTTGGTTTATTAATATGATCGTCATGATATAATAATTCCATCAAACAGTTCAAGTATCAAGCTGTCAAGAAACCCGGTGCTGCATAGAAGAACAAAACATATTGATGTTCGTTTCCACTACTTAAGAGATTTAGTGAACCAAGATGTTGTGAAGCTCGAGTTCTGCAAGACTGAAGATCAGCTAGCTGATGTCATGACTAAGCCAATGAAGCTTGACAAGTTTATTCAGATGAGAGCATTGATGGGAGTTCAAGAGATTAAACTGGATGAATGATACATTCTTCAGTTTAAGGGGAGGATTTGATGGGCTTTGCATTTGTTTTGTTGGACCTAGTTTGTGTCATGGGCTTGGTTTAGTCCAGTTTGTTTAATAATGGGTCTTATACCCACGTGTTTAGTTGGTCCCGTCAAGGTTGTTTGTTATTTTATCGAGTCTTCCGCTTTGTGCGAGTCATAGGTGTTGAATTGTGGTTAATAAATAAATACGTAAATGTCTAGTATCGAACCCGAGACCTCGGGATTGCACACATTACAAATGAGTATTAAGGAATAATAATAAATGTATTTTATATATTTATTATTAGCACGAGAACTTAACGACCGTTAGTGTTTTCCGTTAAATGACTAACGACCGTTAAACGCAAATTAGGAAAGAAGTGTTTGTGTATAATTAGGAAACAAGGAAAAGATCTAGAACCCTCCTTGGGGCATAGAGATCGACCGGCCATGGGTTTGGGTCGACCCAAACCTTTGCTTTTCCTCCAAGCTTTCTAATTAGTATATATACAAACTCAAGGGTAATTGTTTGGTTAATCTTTTGTGCACACAATTATCCCTAAAGTCTTTTCTCCTCTTGGTTTGTGTTTGGCCGATCGTACATCCCTCTCTAGGGTTGTTTGGATCGAAATTTTGTTAAACAAAATTGTTCTTGTGTTTTTACTTGCATAAACTTAATACGGTTTAATTTGTGTGTACAAGAACGAGGTAATAACTCACTATAGTTATTATCAAGAGATCGAATAACAAAACGGTAATGGGTTATTCATTGATCTAGTTTAAATCATATTCAAGATTTATTGAAGTGCATCGGGTACGTTTTCTATTTATGTTTAAGTTAATATTTATGTGTTATACTAATTGTTTACATGCTTCCGCTATTATGTACTTTGATGTTATGGATTTATATGATTGTCATGAGTGTCGAAAACCAACAGTGGTATCAGAGCCATGTATAACATGTAATTGATTACTTAAACAATAAAAAAACGTATCTTTAAAATTGTTTAGAATATACATGATTGTTTTTCTAGGGTTTTGATTATTAAAAATTTGTTTTTTTTTTAATAAAAGTCGAACCCTAACCCTAATTTGGGGAGGGGTGTCGATTTGCAACATAAACCCTAATTAGGGTTTGTGTTTTTCATAATTAATTGTAATTAATTAGAAACCCTAGGTCTTTAAACAATTGTTGTGTTATGAATCTTGTGACCTAATTGCTATATGATATGCATGAATTCGTGACTATTTATGCATAATTAGTCACGGATCAAAATTATTTGAATTAAATTGTTTAGATGTTTGCTACATGGTTAAATAAATCAAGAATTAGGGAAGACCTAATATATATTAAATTAATGAATCGGTTATGTGCAACGTGGTATATTATCATTAAAACTTACGCGGCCAATTGTTGGTGTCTGTGGTCCATTGGGTACAATGCGCTCGAAAACCAATGGGAGTTTTATTGATTCTATACATAATAATTCACATATAGATTATTAATAGGATTTGTTTAAAAAGATTGCATGTGGCTAGATGTTTCAATTACAATTAATTGTTTTAATTGTTTTATTATTAGTTGATTATTTGTTTTCTTTTAATTACTTGTTTATTGTTTTTTTTTATATGTGATATGTTAAAGTAAGCAATAAAAAGGGTAATTTTCAAAGAAAAATTAAATTGGACTAATAATGGTGAAACATCGGTAATAAAGTAAGGATCTTGCGGTGTCTTATGTGCCGACAGTGGTTCGCTTCGCACGGTAATTTGCTCCCAGGCGAGACTAGCAAGATCTAAACTTTGTTACTTAATTTTTTAAGACTAAGATCATAAACTTTTGCTTGATTGATGTTTTTGTACAATAGTGTGTGAAAGGCGGACCAAAGTTGACAAACTGTGTGGGGGGTTTAACTGGAGAGGGGTTTTTTAAGAGATTCGCTCCTACCGGCTCTCCGGGCCCGCTTGTGCGTCAACTGCGACTTACCTATATCACTATTTACGTACACTGTCATCTTAAGGGTGATTTACCTCAATTCCACGCGCCACTTTTGTGGCAAATATCCGAATAACATGTAAGTAGTAGGATATGTGGGCGATAATTGTTGGTACTTCTTTAATTGGTGAACCCAATACCTCAAGTAAATAGTTTTGGTTTACTCTTAACTAATTGGTAAATAAAAATTGTTTTGAAAACTAATGATACAAAGATGAGTGCATGCATCTTTGTACATGTTTTTGTCACATCAAAAACTAAATACCCTAAAATTTAAGTTACGTGCCATCTAACTATAAGGAACACTTGAAGTTAATTTTGGGTATGCGTGAGACCTGGACCAAAATTAATGACAAGGTAAATTTCCGAGTGTGCGTGAGACCACACATGGATGAATTTGCAGTTTCTAAGTTAGACAACTTAATTAAGCTGATGCGTGAGACCTAGAGCTTAAGGCATGAGATGGGATAAAACATGCTTACGTGACATATTGATGAATCAATATGTAGTAAATCCCATAAATTATCTAGGAATTGGAAAATTTGTTTGCCAATTATTGTACGACAGATTACCATCTTTTGTACTTCCACTACTAGCAGATCAACTGATGTAGTGGAACTATGTAAAGTTGGATCCTAGATTTTCAAGGAAATTAAGTTGGTTATATGAATATATCCATGGGTATTATATTTTCTTGAGAATAAGTATTATCGAAAATACTAATGTTTGAACTTTTCTATTTTCTGTAGAATGGCTCAACCCGATAACTCCGTGTATGCTGCTTTCAAGAGTCATCTTGAAAGAGCCAAATTGACTGGGAAAAATTTCAATGATTGGCACAGATCGCTCAGAATTGTTTTGAGGGCGACTGGTAAGCTCAATTACTTGAATACTCCTTGCCCTGATGAGCCTGCTTCGACTGCTTCTGAAGAGGTCAAAGCAGCATGGAGAGCTGAGTATGCTAAGTACACTGAAGTTGGGTGCTTAATGCTACAAAGTATGGATCCAATGATGCAAAAGAAGTTTGAGTATTATTTTCCATACAACATGCTCGAGCAGCTTAAGAAGTCTTATGAAAAGACTCCTGAGATTGAAATGTATGAGTCTCTTGACAAACTACACAGCTGCAAACATGGTGATGGTAAACCAGTTGAAGACTATGTGAATGAGATGAGAGATTTCTTTGATCAACTTCATAGAGTCGGATTTGGTTATCCCGAGAATGTTCAAGTTAACCTAATCAACAGATCCCTTAACAAGGATTTTGCTGGTTTTGTTCAGAACTTCAACACGCATTGCTCGGGGAAGACAGTTTCTGAGTTACTCGCATTGCTTGTTGACTATGAGAAACACTTACCACCCAAGGGCAAGGCTCCTACTCCGCAAGTGTTGGCAATTCAAGGAGGTAGGATCCAGAAAAAATCGCGTGTGAACAAGGGTAAGGGTAAAGGTGATAAAGGCAAGCAGGTCATGGCCTATCAACCAAATCCTAAGGTGAATCAACACCAGCCCAAGAAGAACAAGGTGAGTCCTCCAGGAAAGAAGGATCAGGCTTGTCACCACTGTCATGAAGTAGGGCACTGGAAGAGGAACTGTCCACTCTACATCAATGACTTGCGACAGAAGAAGCAAAAGAGTGAAGCTGGTAATCCCAGCTCTTCAGGTGCGTTCTTTATGATCGAATTATTTACTCTAACTCGTAAGTTAAATTCCTGGGTATATGATACGGGATGTGGTATTCATATTTGCAATACTATGCAGGGGTTTAGAGTTGAGAGAAAGCTGGCCTATGGACAACAATTCTTGCACGTGGGTAATGGAGCACATGCAGCAGTTGAAGCTATAGGCATATTTGATTTAGTGTTGCCTTCGGGCCTAGTACTATCTTTAAATAATTGTCATTATGCACCGTCAATTGTTAGAGGTGTTATTTCATTTTCATGTTTGTTGAACCTTGGTTTTGAACATACTATTAATAGCAATGGAATTTCTGTTTCTTTAAATGGTGTATTTTATTTTAAAGCTATTGCTGTGAATGGTATTTTTGAACTTGATATGAATGATAATGATAATGCTAGTGTTGAAAATAATTCGATGTATAGCATCAACAATAAGAGAATCAAGAAAAGTCTGGATTCGTCTTATCTTTGGCATTGTCGTCTTGCACACATAAGCAAGGATCGCATGAAAAAGCTGCAACATGATGGGCTTTTAGAAAAGATCAATGATGAATCATTTGATAAATGTGAGTCTTGTATTAGTGGAAAGATGACAAAGAAACCCTTTAACAATAGGATTGAAAGGGCTACTGATCTACTTGGTCTTATTCATACAGATGTGTGTGGACCACTTAGACATGTGTCAAGGAGAGGTGCTAGCTACTTCTTAACATTTACGGATGACTTCAGCCGTTATGGTTATGTTTATTTACTTAAACATAAACATGAGGTGTTTGAAACATTCAAAGTGTTTAAAGCTGAAGTAGAGTTGCAACTTGGAAAGAAGATTAAAGCTCTTCGATCCGATAGAGGTGGTGAATACCTGAGTCAAGAGTTTGTGGATTATCTAGCTAAGGAAGGAATTGTCCAGCACCTTACTTCTCCATATACACCACAACAAAATGGTGTATCTGAGAGAAGAAATCGTACATTGCAAGACATGATACGATCTATGTTTAATCTAACAACTCTTCCCTTCTCATTCTGGGATTATGCCTTGGAGTCTGCTGTTCGCATTCTTAACATGGTTCCCACAAAGAAGGTAGATAAGACACCATATGAGTTATGGACTGGAAATGCTCCTAACTTGTCTTATCTTAAGGTCTGGGGTTGCGAGGCGTACGTTAAACGTGACTCGGGCGACAAGCTCCAACAAAGATCTGTAAAATGTATCTTCGTAGGATACCCAAAGGAAACAATGGGTTACTACTTTTATTATCCTCCTGAGAACAAAGTATTCGTTGCTAGATATGGAGACTTCTTGGAGAAGGATCTCATATCTCAAGAATTGAGTGGGAGGATATATGATCTTGAAGAAGATCAAGATGATGCATTACCTTCTGAAAACACTAACCAACTTCCTGAAGAACCAGAAAGTCTGGGTCCTCCACCAGAAGTTGAAGTGGTTCCCATTCGCAGATCCGTAAGGACTGTGAAAGCTCCTGAACGTCTATGTCTTAACGTAGAATGTGAGGAATATATACTAGGGGATCTTAATGAACCGCCTAGTTATAAAGCTGCCATTAATAGTCCTGAAAAGGAAAAATGGTTGGTTGCTATGAATGGGGAAATGCAATCCATGAGAGATAATGAAGTCTGGATTGAAGTAGACCTTCCTCCTAATGCCAAGGTAGTTGGGAGTAAGTGGCTCTTCAAGAAGAAAACAGACATGGATGGCAATGTACACACCTATAAAGCCCGTTTGGTAGCTAAAGGCTTTACTCAAACGTATGGTGTTGACTACGAGGAGACCTTTTCTCCTGTAGCTGACATTAGGGCTATTAGGATTCTCATAGCCATAGCTGCATACTATGATTACGAGATTTGGCAAATGGATGTCAAAACCGCCTTCTTAAATGGTCGCCTAGATGAGGATATCTATATGGCGCAGCCTGAGGGGTTTGTGAATCCAAAGTTTCTGAATCGTATATGCAAACTTCAAAGATCCATTTATGGATTGAAGCAAGCATCACGACAATGGAACAAGAGGTTTGATAGTGAAATAAAGAAGTTTGGTTTTACTCAAAATCTTGATGAGCCATGTGTATACCACAAAGTTAGTGGGAGTGAAGTAATTTTCCTTATATTATATGTCGATGACATATTGATCATGGGAAAAGACATTCCAAGTTTGCATGAAGTCAAGGCATATCTTGGAAAGTGTTTTTCTATGAAAGATTTAGGGGAAGCTGCTTTCATTCTGGGAATTAAGATATATAGAGATAGATCTAAGCGATTAATTGGATTAAGCCAAAGTGCTTACATCGATAAAATATTGAAGAGATTCAATATGCAAGATTCCAAGAAGGGATATTTGCCGATGCAAGAACAACATGGCTTGAGCAAGAAAGTTTGTGCTTCAACACCTGAAGAGGTGAAACGCATGGCAAAATTTCCTTATGCTTCGGCTGTAGGATCTATTATGTATGCTGTTAAAAGCACGAGGCCAGATGTGGCGTTTGCTCAGAACTTAACCAGTCGATATCAGCAGGATACCGGTGAGGCTCACTGGACTGCTGTTAAGAATATTCTTAAGTACCTTAGGGCTACTAAAGATTTGTTTTTAGTTTATGGGGGTGATCCACAAGCAGAACTTGATGTTACAGGTTACTGCGATGCTTCATGGAAAAGTGATAAGGATGATATGAAGTCTCAGACTGGATACGTCTTTGTCATTAATGGAGGAGCTGTGGATTGGAGGAGCAAGAAGCAGAGTACATTAGCGATGTCTGCAGCAGAAAGTGAGTACATAGCTGCATCAGATGCTGCAATGGAAGCCGTCTGGATTAGGAAGTTTGTATCAAGGCTTGGAGTTATGCCTTCGATTCAACGACCTATTAAAATGTATTGTGACAACTCAGCTGCAATTACATTTGCCAATGAACCTGGAATCATGAAGGGCACCAGACATTATCCGATCAAATATCACTATGTGCGAGAGCAAATAGAGATTGGGGAGATCGAAGTACTCAAAGTTCACACAGATGATAACTTGGCAGATCAATTGACGAAAGCTCTTCCTGGCACTAAGCTTTATAAGTTAGCTGAAGGAATAGGTCTTCGTAAGGCTGAAAGTTTCATGCCCATTTGTGATTAGTATTTGGATAAAGGATGTAATAGACAATTATTGATTTTATGAAATAAAGTATTGTTTATGTTTTATTGTCTTGTTGAAATATACATATATCCTGTTTTTGCATGTTTATATCCTTGAATAATTTTATTATTCTAAAATGTGTCCATTGTCGGTTAATGATATGGGAATATCATTAAATTAAGACAAATGTGAATGTTGGTGAGAATATACTTGAAAGTATATTGATGCGTAGTCATACCAAATTCACATGATATTCTAAGTGTAGAGTATAGGACTTATCCCAACTAAACATGAGATTACTTAATGGATCTTGTCATCAAGTAATTCATGAAATAGTTATCCTCAGACTTGAGATACCAGATAAGAGTCATGGATGTAGTGCATTTTTGTAAAGCAATCTACCGCTTAACGTAACTGGAAGTTATAAGGATTGTTTTCAGAAGTGTTGCAAAGTTCATGAGTTATTTTGTAGTCAAGAAAGAATTTGTTCCTTCAAAATTTGTTTGAAGTATAATACTGCTGGGCCCCTCGTAGGGTTGACAAAATGTTTGCGTGGCCACGCCCAAAGTCTATCTGGAATACGTTCAGATGTTTTGGTAATTTTGTTCAATCAATAACAACGAGAAACAGAAACATTAATAAAGAGTGACTTAGATCCATTTCTTTATTAATAGAGTATTAGTAACAAAAGGATAATAATAATGATGAATCATTAAAGATTTTCCAGGAAATCTAGCTCGAGTCGGACTAGGGGCATTGGAGTGTTGCAAGACGCCAACCAATGTTATTTTACTATTAATAAATTAACCAAGTGGGAGTTGTTGAATTGTGGTTAATAAATAAATACGTAAATGTCTAGTATCGAACCCGAGACCTCGGGATTGCACACATTACAAATGAGTATTAAGGAATAATAATAAATGTATTTTATATATTTATTATTAGCACGAGAACTTAACGACCGTTAGTATTTTCCGTTAAATGACTAACGACCGTTAAACGCAAATTAGGAAAGAAGTGTTTGTGTATAATTAGGAAACAAGGAAAAGATCTAGAACCCTCCTTGGGGCATAGAGATCGACCGGCCATGGGTTTGGGTCGACCCAAACCTTTGCTTTTCCTCCAAGCTTTCTAATTAGTATATATACAAACTCAAGGGTAATTGTTTGGTTAATCTTTTGTGCACACAATTATCCCTAAAGTCTTTTCTCCTCTTGGTTTGTGTTTGGCCGATCGTACATCCCTCTCTAGGGTTGTTTGGATCGAAATTTTGTTAAACAAAATTGTTCTTGTGTTTTTACTTGCATAAACTTAATACGGTTTAATTTGTGTGTACAAGAACGAGGTAATAACTCACTATAGTTATTATCAAGAGATCGAATAACAAAACGGTAAGGGGTTATTCATTGATCTAGTTTAAATCATATTCAAGATTTATTGAAGTGCATCGGGTACGTTTTCTATTTATGTTTAAGTTAATATTTATGTGTTATACTAATTGTTTACATGCTTCCGCTATTATGTACTTTGATGTTATGGATTTATATGATTGTCATGAGTGTCGAAAACCAGTAATAGGGTTAGTTCCATCTTTTCTGGTTACCGTTGAGTTGTAGGCTATATATAGCCAGCTTGTTTATTGAATAAAGTATCGTGAAGTTTATGTGTTTACTGTGATATCTCTTGAGTTCCTTCATGATTTCATGCATGAGAAAACGTAACTATCCGATCCCATGATGCCATCCACGTACTATTTGTGTTATAGTTGTTATATTATAAATAGCAGTAGATCATAGAAGGTTAGGGGCCTCAAACAAAAAAAGAAATACACTCATTGGGAAAGTCAGTGAGCATATTGTTTGAGAGAAATATAATAATACAAAGAAGTCCATTCAAAATATCGTGTCTTCACTTCGGTTGTTATTTGCATTTTAGATAATTGATCACTTTCTGCTTTAAACATTTGTTCATAGTTCTTGTGTTTGAAATCATGACGGATCAATTTCGGAATATTTAAGCCACACATAGGGGTTGTTTACTAAATTAAGTGGTTTGGAGGAAGCTTTCAATACACATCACAAGGCTGCTGGCATCCACATATATTATTAATGAACGTATTTTTTATCTTTAATTGGTTAGTGATCAACTTATAACGAGTGTGATGGAAGGATTCAAGAATCTAGATTTAGACAACTCGGGAACATTGACAGCAAACGATGGTAGCATTAGCATAAGGTAGGTTCATCCCACATCAAGGCATACATTAATATTGGACAACTTTACCATTGCCAAAATGATCGAAGAGCTGCCTTTATAAATAGCTAGTCGGTAACAGTGTGTGTTTAGAGTTTGTTGCTTTATCTTCTGATTTATAATGCCAGAAACATGGAGTTTCAGATCACGAGTTTGCGTATGTTGTGAACAAAATTTTCGTAGCAAAAGTGAAAACTCAGAGTTTTCCACATGGAATAAAGGATATACTTGATTAAGTCCCCTGATCATCAAGAGACAGTGATAAAACTTGATTCATACATAAAAATTGTGGAAATCAAATTATTGTATCATGGTCTGATGTATTATTCCATTCACTGCTAAACTTTATTGTTTTTCATACGGGATAACCTTTAAAAAAGCATCATACTTGTCGCAAATATCGGTTTCGCGGTGCGAACAAAAAATAGGTAAAAAGTGAGTAAAAAAGTTTTATAAATGACTCTATTTAAGTAGTAAAGACAAAAAAAAAAAAAAAAAAAAAAAAAAAAAAAAAAAAAAAAAAAAAAACTGTAATGACCATTTTCTCCTAGATTATTTGAAAATTGCATCCACCGTCCTTACACTAAATTACATAAATGGTCCCTGTCCCAACGCTAAATTGCGTCCAACGTCCCTATTTTTTTTCAAATTATTTTTTCCAACTTTTTTTTTCGAATTTTTTTTTCCGAAATTTTTTTTTCAGAAATATTTTTTTACTGAAATTAATTTTTTTATAAATTTTTTTTCGTGAAATCATTTCTTTTTCTTAAATTTTTTTTCGAAATTAATCTTTTTAGAAAAATTAATTTTTTTTCGAATTTTTTTTTCCATTTATTTTTTTTTAAATAATTTTTTAGAAACTTTTTTACAAAAAAAAAAATTTTAGATATTTTCTTTAGAAATTTTTCTCCCTGAAAATTTTTTTTAGAAAAATTAATTTTTTTTTCGAAAATTATTTTTCCATTTATTTTTTCTGAAATAAATTTTTTAGAAACTTTTCTCCAAAAACAAAATTTTTTTAGAAATTTTTTTTAGAAAAATAAATTTTTTGTTTTTACGAAATATATATTTTTTTTCCATTAAATTTTTCTGAAATTTTTTTTTTAGAAATTCTTTACCAAAAAAAAATTTTAAAAAAATTATTCAAAAAAAATTCTAAAAAAAATATTTTCGAAATAACATTTCTGAAAAAAATATTTTCGAAATAACATTTCTGAAAAAAAATGTTTGGGAAAAAATAATTCGAAAAAAATAGGGACAGGGACCATTTATGTAATTTAGCGTAAGGAGGGTCGATGCAATTTTCGCAAAACCACAGGGACCATTTATGTAACTTGGAAGGGTAAAATGGTCATAATGTGACATGTTATTTACATTCTTATTTAATTGTATAGTATGTATGTAAGAAACACAAAAAATAAAAAATAAATAAATAAATAAATAAAAAAAAAAAAAAAGTATCGCCTCTCTCCCATTTTTTTTAGCTACAAATAAAAAAGGAGATCTTTGTGGGATATAATAGAGAGAATTTACAGAAAACTTGTTTTATATTATTAATCATCCAAATACAAATGAAGGGATTCTTCCCTACTTATAGTTTACGAAAGGGTGTGTATCCCTTTGTTAACCGACATAACTGTTCGGTAATTAACTGCTTAACTGCCATGTAACTAACTAAATAATAATACTTAGGATAATCAAATATTAATTCTAACAATCTTTTTACCTTTTAAGATGATGATATGGTCATTATGGGCGCGAGAAAGTAATTGCTTATTTTACATGATGGAGCATCCTTGTGGATTATCTTCACTGAAGCAATTACTGACATAACATGGCCTGTTTGATGGATATTGGTTCCCATAATAGTCGTAGCATGGTGGTGGGGGTACAGGCCTTCCATAGCCATAGTGACATGGACCTCCATCCCGACCTTCAGAGCACTCTTGGCAACAAACGGAAATGGGTGGACGGAACGGCTGGTGTGGTTGGGGTGAGGGTACAGGCCTTCCATAGCCATAGTGACATGGACCTCCATCCCGACCTTCATAGCACTCTTGGCAACAAACGGAAGGCTGGTGTGGTTGGGGTAGTGAGGGTACAGGCCTTCCATAGCCATAGTGACATGGACCTCCATCCCGACCTTCATAGCACTCTTGGCAACAATCAGAAACGGGTGGACAGAACGGCTGGTGTGGTTGGGGTTGGGGTTGGGGTTGGGGTTGCGGGACAACAACAGGTGGTAGCGTTGGAGTTGGTTTAGGCGGATCAACGGGTTTAGGTGGATCAACAGGTTTAGGCGGATCGGGTTTAGGCTTTTCAGGTACAGGTACCACGGCTGTCGGGGGTGGCTTTGCTTTCCCACTTGGTTTTTTCTCGACAAGAGGGTTAGGTTTAGGAGCAGGAGCAGGAGCAGGGGCAGGAGGCAGGGGCAGGGGCAGGAGCAGGAGCAGGAGCAGGAACAGGGGCAGGGGCAGGGGCTGGTTTGGTTGGTGGTTTGTCTTCGACGATTTCGATGCTCTGAATGGACCTCCCACCCTTGCAACAAAGCTTGTCTCTAAACCTCTCAGGGTCGCAGCATACAACCTTGATGGTGACTTTATTTTTGTCAACATCAAAAACTTGACCTCTTATTTCTGTCATAAAAAAACAGAATATATATGAAGATCTATATATATATATAATTATCTAGAGCTATATATATAAAAAAAGAAATGAATAGATGATAACTTACGAGGGAATTTGCAGAGGAGCTTCTTGACCTTCTTGTAACAGCAGGGGCATTTCAGATCAACATAGAGTATCATTGTTGTTATTTTCTCCTACCACCAAATTCATTTTCTTCATTAGTACTGTATTCTCTAATAATATATAAAACATAATTGGGATCATCCATCATATCCCTCCCACAACAGAACTCTTATTACAATTAAGAAATTACATGAAACAAGAGTTTAAAAGATATGTACCTTCTCAGGCGCCATATATGTATGTATGTACGTGCTACCAATCAATTATTTATTTGGATCAACAAATGTTGACACCAGAAGAAGAAGAAGACGACTAAGAAGAATGAAGAAGACTTTTTTTTATTAAATATATTTGTATGTATAGTTTAATAATAACGAGATGATGAAAAAAACAAAAACAAAAAAAGAGAGGGGACGGCTGGATGTTGAAATCCATACACACATTCAATTCATCATTATGCATGATTGATTAATTGTCGGTTAGGAACAAGAAGCTGACCCTTCACTCAACATCTTTCTATTAACATGACATGCTATTTGTACTATTTTATTCATTATTAATTTCAACAATTTCAAATATGTTTTTCATAACCGCCCATACTACTTTATTCATTAAACGGGCAAGTTTGTCCGCGCGTTGCTGCAGGGATGCTTTATGAATGCATAGAACATTTGTGATAACGCATATGTAGGTGCAATTGTTAGCAAGTTTGTTTTTGTAGCACAATTGGCTTTTTTTTTATAATGATTTTGACCAATTTGAGTGAAATGCAACCGAGAGTGACCATTGGTATCAACTTTGTAAAATCATGTGAATTTTGTTTCCAAATTTGTTTGGGTCATCTGAATTGAATCCAAATGTAAGCAATCAGGTACAACAGCGTGGCTAAGTATTTAACAGAGGACATAAGTTCGAAAATTGATGTTACATATACCTTTTTTTTTCATTAATTATTGTGTAAAGAGTGTAAATAACATGTCACAATAGTAGACTAAAATGGCAATATAATGTATGCACATACTATATTGTTTAGCCATATCTTATCATAATGAAGGCGGCAGTGTCTTTAGCTTCAACATGTTGCTTGCATTTCACCTTTGAAGTTGTGCAGCTGGGTCAATTTGAAGTTACTTGTCTCAAATGCAATAGTTGTAAGATCAGAAAAGTATAACGGAAAAATACGTATTCTGAAAGACATCTTACATAATATGCATAAAGTAACATACAAAAATGAAAAAAATGTAATAAGTAGATGCTTATATAACCAATACCAAACGGTTTGTTGAAAGTTCTGATCACATTGATGTGGTTATTTTATATAATGATATGTGCTAATCGGATACTGATAATCTGTTGATAACACGTTACAGTTGATAGTGTTTGTATATGTAAACTCTTTTGATAATTAGATAATCAGTTATTCAACTGAGTAATTGTTTAGCGAATTCTTATTATGCTTATATTCACACGTAAATTGACCCCTAAGTAATCACATAATCATAACCGCCTTTTATTGCATCTACTACTATATTAATAATCCAAAACTAATTATTTGACTCCTAACCAATAGACATTCATAGTTTCACATGCAGTAGGTCATTTTAGTTATAATAATTTTCATTGTTCTTTATCATCTATCATTATGTTGGATTAAACACATTTTCTCAATTATAACGATATATAGTGTTGGTTGCTTATTAGCCAAAATCCAGTGTAACACCCCCTAAATTATGAAATGACAGCGGAAGACTAATCGGGGTATTACTGTGAGGATCGAAGTCATAATCATAGAAAACGGCTCGAAAGAGATGTTTTGAAAATACAAGTCCTTTATATTAATTCAGTTACAAAAGTTTCATATCAGAGTTGGTGAAAATCCTTAAAGGAAATAGTATTTTGAACTGAATTACATGTTTTATTTTACACCATAATAGAAGATAAGTTATTGCCCGCTCCATGCCCTTGCTGCTCTGCTAATTACCTGAGATAAACATGCTTAAAAGTCAACAAAAATGTTGAGTGAAATCATAGAGTTTGTAATTTGTAATCAGTTTGAAACACAAGTAAGATTGTATTGGAAATACAATCAGTTGAAAAAGTAATATCGCAGTCATATATATATATATTGCCCTAAGTCTCATGATACGCAAACGTTAACAATGTACCGCACAAACAACATGAAATATACCGCACAAACAGCATGAAATATAATAGTAACTTAGGCAATATAAATCAGGTATAGTATACAGAAAATACTTGTGATCAGTTTATAGCATGTATCTCCCCCACGGAGTATAAAGTTGTTAAATAAGTAAAAGTGGGGCTATGACTCACCTTATGTGATACTGGTGATGGTGAAAAGTAAGTTCAGGTGAGATTATGGTAACGGCTTCAAAACAAAACCTGGTAAATAGGAAAGTCTGAGAATCAGACCAAATACGAATGGTGGATGTGAAACGAGTAATGAATAACAATTTGATCGCTGAAGTGAGAGTGTGATGTGCTTAAAATGCCTAAAGTTTAAAAATAATATTACATATAATATTATCTTGTTTTTATGTCATTTAATCCAATAATAACATTTCCTCGAAAGTGGTGAAATGAAACGTGAAGTTAAATCGTTCAAAATCTCGTTATATAAACATAACGTAACGTTAAATAATAAGTAAATGAAATATACAAAAATGCACGTGACGTGAATGGAAATCATAAAATGGAAAATAGAAATAAGAATGACCAATATATTCTGTTGGTCCTTGTCCTTTTCCTGTTTTTACACTTTTTACCCTAACGGCGTTAGCGTTACATCGTTAGTCCTTAGTTAAGTATAAATTGCATTTATAGTCCACTACTTGTCCAAAATTACATTATGAGCTTGGAATTCAATATAATATCAGTTTATACCTTAAAGATTCTGTTTTGACAGTTTCAGTCCCTGTTTTTACTAGTTGACAGTTTTGGTCATTGTAAGTGAAATTACTTTGCATTTTTAGTCCAAATGTACAAAAAAATTTGGGAAAAATTATACGAATTTTTCTGTGACTTATTTAAGTTTATTAAAGCTTATTTCAATAGCTTATATGGCCAAAGAGCTTATTTTTCTCTTGTTGGGCTTTTAACGTGCCAATTTAAAGTCCATTAACGTTTTAAAAACCGTGAGCTTTGAGACGAGTTGGGCTTATCTCTAGGCTCCTTTTTAATGTTCTAATTTCATATCAAAAGGTCTCAATATGCCAGCTTATCTTATTTGCTTAAAAAGTGCTTAATGGGCTTAACAGCCCATTTCAAATTATGTTAACAGTTTTCAAAATGAGTATTGCGGTTTACTTTGGCCAAATTAGAGGGTCTAGATGTGCTTATATTTATAAGTTATATATACGAAACTTGTAGCTAGCAACGTGGTCTAATAGGTCGTGTAAAAATATAGGGTGGTTGTTAAGTCGAATCTTATTATACAAGGTCATCTTTAGGGCGACTTGGGACGTCTTTTCTGAGTAAAATACTTAGAAAATTTTCTAAGTGTGTATATTTTATACGAGTTGAACATGGTACAAAATGATTTCGTAAAATGCATGTAACGTTAATATAAAGGTGAGATAAGTGTGTATCGTGACTCCTAGGCCTTCCACAAGGGAGGCTGGTCACTTTTAGTGTTCTATATGTGGATGTGTACGTAAATAAATAAGCAAAAATATATACGTTCGAGTGATATGTGTATACGTTGCTTGGTACCAAAAATACGTATGAAATGGAATCAAAAAGAGATTGTAATGACTTACTACACCTCTAGGGTGGTAGAGAAACGTATGAGAGTGAATAGGACACAAGATCAATGGTCCACAAATCGTTTAAACCAAGTATACGATTTTTACTAAACCCTAATCCCTTCGAAAAGCTTCCAAACGAAAGTGTGAGAGCTCTTGGTCTTCCAGAGGTATTTTTGAGAGTGAGAGAGAGAGTTATAAGAGTGATATTGGGTGAGTGATATGAGGGGGTGAGATAGGGAGACTTATACAAGTAAATATGTACACGTATGGATTTAAAATGATTATAAAAACATCATCTACTTGCTTCTACTGTACATGGCAGGGAGTATGTAAGAGATTTGAGATAGATTTCTGACACTAGAAGACTTTAGGAATGTATGTGAGTGAGGGGAAAAGCTAGGATTTGTTTTGTATATTAATAATATGTCGACTAGTATTAAAAACATGTACACGATTTGATTTAACGTGTGATACTAATTCCTGGGTGATAAAACTTGTTCAATATCATGTAATTAGGCTAAGAAAATATTAGGAGTGAGTGGAATCAAGTTGGAGTCAAAATGGGTAAATATTGAATTTTTGTGTGTCGAATAGGGGTGCACGATGGCCATTTACTTTGGCCCTTAAAAACGTATCAAACCATGACATAAAGATCTGAAAATCGACACTCTAATATTATGATGGGAGAGAAATGAGGAGGTGCAAAAATATAAGCATGTTGCGTTTTGAATTGGGGAGAAAATGAGGCGTTTTGGAGGGTGTTTGGTCGGTTTTATTACATGAAATAATAAAAATGGATGTTGGGCTGGTGGGCTGAATGAACAGTGAGCGTGAGATGGTGATGGGCTGAGTTTATAACTTGACCCGTTTAGTGTTAAATGTGTATAATTAAATTTTGTGATACGCGTGTGAGCTCGTCCCGTCATTTGGTGAATTATGTGATAACGTGCTTACGTTAAAATAATATAACAAAGAAAATTTCAAATTTCTCCGTAAAAATAGTAATCAGTAAACAGTAACTGAGGTTAATATTGATTAACGATTATAATTACAATGGAAATTTACAGTGTGCTACATCCAGTTTCAGAGATAAGTATACTCTCATAGCTTTCTAACATCATTTGTAGGTACAAAATTACCTCCCTGGCCTTAGGACCTAATATACGATCAGTTCCACCAAAAACACGATGATGTACAAACACCTGACCAAATCCACCTCTACGTAACTTCCTCTCAACCTTATATAGTGCCAATCCACCTATTTGAACCTGAAATTTAACCAACAAACAATTAACTAAATTAGCTCGTTTGGTATTGAAATAAACAATCGACATATACCAAGACTTGAAAAATACATGTTAATCGAGGATCACATTAGGTCGGCAGTTACTCCAATCCAGACCTTACACAGACGTTAATGCAGAAAAAGTTTCCTCTTTCCATTTCTTTATACTCACAGATTTAGTCTGCGTGGTTTTTACCATTAAGTAAGGGATCATGTAGCAACACAGCCAACGTATTGTTCTATAAACAACACTAATTGCACTTAGAAGATACATAAATGCAGAAAATTTATCATCATCCCCTTAATAAATAAACAAAGCTTCACTGTTTTTAGCATCCAGACGCTGTCGATTTTTAATAGGCATAGATGACTGTGGCTTGCCTTATAAATCCTAACGTATTTCAGCGGAAATACACTGTGTGATTCTGAGTGTTCTAATACGTGGTTGTAAAACTTAGACCAAAACATGTTCATAAGCTTAAATAACCTACCTGTATCGACCCGTTACCTAACCCACCTATTTTGACACCTCTTGATGAAAGTAGCATCGGCAATGCATTTACTTTGGTAATCTCAGTGTTGGCATAAAATGGTTTATGAAAAAATATAGGGAGAAAGATAGAGACAATGAGGCTACTTGTTCAAGAGCAAAGAGGAGTCTACCAACTGGGCCACGAAAGGCGGCTGCAACATCAGACACAATTCCATAGCTGATTATGTCCTTTCTGTCCCGACATCTGTAAAGTTATACGCTGCAACATTGGCCGATAACTATCAAGTAAAGTTATACGGTACAACATGCATAAACATTTTATGTAACTCTGAAGACCAGTGGCCATCAAATTTTTAATGTAAATTTGACTTTTGGAAGTAAGTATAAGTTCCAAAAGCATAAAAAATCAGGATCATTTAGAAAGGACAAACAAAATTTGTGATAATGGCCAAATAGTAGCCAAATCCAAAAAGGTTCATTTGGCTTTTGTTACAGGTAACTCTACGTCACTGTTCTAGTGCTTACCTCATGATATTAGGAGTAGTTGTAAAGCGAAAATTAGAACATTCCATAAACCTTTGTAAAAGGCTCCGGGCATTCCAATACTATAAATAACATTAGCTTTCAAATTCAAAATGCTTTTTTATGGGAATAAGCAACAGTCAAAGGGGAGAATAAAGCTAACGTTCTTATCCCAATTGAACATAAGTTGACTCTCTTATTTTCATACATCACAACTAATAATCAATAAACAGCAACAAATACAATAAAAATAAAGCTAACCTTCTTATCCTTGATCTCGCTAGACGGCTAGACTATAACCATGTCTTAACCTCATCTTTGTACCTTTCAAGCTTCTTAATCTCCTTCTTCAAATCAGCCTCGTATACCTCCTGATGCCTCATGCATCTCTGTCTCCCTTGCTGCTGGCCTAGCCAACACTTTGTTTTGCTATATAGTACATCCCCATCACGTCTCCTACCTTCTTCTGAAAAATAGCATAAAATTCAGTGATGTAATACTTTCAACAACCGAACATCTTCTTTATCTTCTTTTTTCTGTCACGATGACAACTTCACAGTTAGCTTGAATTTCAAGTTAAATATAGAATATAATAGATGCGCAGAAACCGATTCTGCATTCGGTTTCAAGAATGTGATATTTTGTTAGATATACTATCAAGGAAGGTTACGCCAAACAACACCTTAAACAAATTCTTTTCAAACTCCAAACAGCCCAAGAAAGGTGCTTCAAACAATATGGCCATGAACCCAAAAGAATCGATCTTTAATAAGCTCAAAGATACGGAAGTTATCAATAAAAATTCAACTTTTAAGTAACCCAACTAAAACCCCTAATTCCAAAAACCCACAAAATTAAACACAAACACACAAAAACCCCTTAATTAACACAAAATTATAACCAACAATTTACCACACCTCAATTTCAATACCCAAATTTTGATTTAACCAAAGTCTAAAAAAAAAAAAAAAAATACCAATTCAATATTCCAAATTAAAAAAATTAAATTAAATTAACTAACCATATTGATTTTTGGATCTGTTGCTGCAAATTAGTAGACAACCAAAAAAATGAAACCGTTTAAAGAGATCCGTTTACCATATTGAAACCGATTAGCATGATCCTTCTTCTCCATCTAGATGTATGGATCTGTTGCAAGCTTTACTTCAGATCTTTAATCTTGAATTTACAAAAACGGAAAATAGATTTAGGTAGAATAAGTTACCTGAAGATATTCAAGATGGTTCTGATCTTGGATTAATGGGGGTTTTGCATATCATGTTTATGGATGCACAAACATGATCTTCCATCGAGCTGTCAGTGTGTGTCTGGAGTCTTCTTTAGAGAAAATAAATCTCTTCAAGAAACTTCTTAGTCAGAGGTGCCATACGGTTTTGTATATTTCCCATACATTAGTACAGGTTTAGGTTACACCTGTGTGACCTGTGTGGTTCATATTGCATACCAGTTTAATTACATCTGCTTTACCTGACTAATGAAGGAGAAGTTCGTATTACAGGTGTGATTACGTGAAAACGGCATTGAACAGTAACAATATTGTCTGCATTGGGCCAACCACAGGCCGCCACAGTGTTTACTTACATAGTAGTATGACTGATCACTTTCTTAATCATAAAACGTGGCCCAATTACGTTTAAAATTAGCAAATAACGGACACCGTAACAAAACACTATTCAGCCCGTTCAAAAATCATATTTAGTATATATTATAATTTCAACAATTACATATATGTTTTCCATAACCACCCATGATATATCATTATATCCCATCCTATCTCATCTCATCTAATTTGATGGATCGTTGGATGCTAGTAATTAGTACTCCCTCCGTCTCAATTTAATTGTCCATATTTCCTTTTATGGATGTCTCAAATTAATTATCCACTTTCCTTATTTAGTAAAAACTAGAGAATCTAGTGGAGGAATATTCCATTTTAGTGGTTGAAAATTAAAGTGGCCCCACTTTTATTAAACTTTGTGTTTTCTCTCTTCTGACAAATAAATTGAGACGGAGGGAGTATATATATAACACGTACGTACCAATTAAAGATACAAAATAAGTCGACCCCACCCACCCAACTTCACTTTACTTACTATGTTTGTTTGTGTTTCTGTTGGTGTACGTCGATCTGCATATATGTACGTGTACAACTTACAACTACATACGTAACTGAACTGCTGTTGACATGTACGTATGATGACTTAATCCCTCACATACAAACTTCAAGGGTTATCCAGTAAATATCTAATAGTTAATTAGGAGGGTTAGATTTGACAAGAACCATAGTGGGTAGGGTGATGTTAAAAGAACGGTGTCTACCCACTAGGTAGGTAGTTTTTCTGCCACCTCTTGTGGGTCCCATGTGATTGACGCGCCACTTTTCTTTTTTTTTTTTTTTTTTTTTTTTTTTTTTTTTTTTTTTTTCTTGTTTTTGTCCCCTTTGTGGTCCCATCTCCCTTTTTTCACGCGCCTTTTTTTTTCTACCAAAGCATTTAATTCCCATGGGTTAGAAAAAGTAAATATTTACTTTTGTATTTAATTTTTGTCGTGTACCTCTTTTTTTTTACGGGACGTTAAAAAAAAAGTTGTAAAAATAAAAAAAAATAAAAAAAATAGGTTGTAAAAGTTATAAAAAATAAAAAAATTTGTAAAAGTTATACAATGTATTTTCAGGTTTTCGGTTCTCACGAGCAAATAACTGAGTGGGTGCAAAATATTGCTCGGGCGCTCGGTTTTGTAATTGTTAAAAATAGAACCAAATCAGAAGATGGTCAGATGAACGAAATCAATTATAGGTGTACAAAGGGTGGGAAGTATGAACCTCAAGGTAGTGGAAAACGGAAGTATGAACCTCATGATATGCTAGAGTCGTTGCATGGTGTGGCATATGCAATGCGATTAAAGAATGATGAGTTGGGTTTGGTCAAAGAATGGACTACCGGGCCAAGCTCATCACCAAGAACCACCCACAATGGAGGTTTTTCAGACAGCCTGTTGCAGCCGAATGGGAAACTTTATATCAACATCGACTAATGGAGTAAATAATTATACAGACAAAACATTGTAAATAATTATTGATTTATGTTGTAAATAATTATACCGACAAAACATTGTGAATGATTACTGATTTATGTTGTAAATAACTGTTTTTATTATATCGTAAATGATTGAAAATTTATTTAAATTAATAATAACATTATTGATTGATGTTGTAAATTATTATGCAAATTCTTTGGCAAGGAATCCTGAGGATCACGCTTGTCAGTCGGGTGCAAGGCTCCATGATCTTTTAAATGAAATGAATAATCTTCATATGTCGTAGATGTTGTTGTTTTTAAATAATGTGTTGACGTTGTCGTTTAATTTAATAATAACAGTTGTTGTTGTAGTTATTTAACGTGGCAATATTTAACGTGCTATTATACAAACAAAATAATTATACAAAACATTATACATTTACAAAACATTATTAAACACAACTATATAAAACATTTAATTTAAACAAAAAACAAAAAAAAAAAAAAAAAAAAAAAAAAAAAAAAAAAAAAAAAGCTAAACGACAAAATAGGGCAAAAATAAATACTCCTCCCTACCCACTGTAGCCCCCGTCTTTATAACCCCACCCTAGTGGCTAATCACCAGTAGAGACACGTCTATTCACGAAGGGACACATCTATTGGATCACGTCTATTCACGAAGGGACACATCTATTGGATCGTACCTTTTAGATTATTATAAATAGATAGGTGTAGTGATCATTGAAATTAAAAATTCCAATTTCAATTCCTGTAAAGATTCTATCAATAAGAAATCAAGGTTCTTGTTCTATTTTTCTTGTTTCTATATTAGTGCATATTATTCAATTGATTCTATCTAAGAGAGAAGATTAGGGCCAACAACGTATACCTCTCTTCGTTACATAATAATTTACTTCTTGTTTAGTTGCATACGATCGACGACACATATCGCTACAACAAAAGAGAGGACGGGCGACGGTGGTTTCGGCGGGGACAGCAATGTCCCCGCCGAAACTCGCTAAACGACAAAATAGTTGCTGACCTCGTAGCATTTACTTTATCCCGCCAAAGGTTTTGGCGAATTTTTTTTACTTTCAGCGGGGACTTGTCCCCGCAAAAAAGTAAGATTAAAATAAGCATTTACATTCTGCGGGGACATGTCCCCGCAGAAAGTAATTCCTAAAACTTACCCCATATTAGTTTTCAGATCTAAACACTTAGAAAAAAAAAAAAAAAAAAAAAAAAAAAAAAAAAAAAAAAAACCTCATCTCCTTCATCTTCTGCTGCTTCTGCTTGCGTTCGATCTGCTTCTCCACCACCAACACCACCATCTCCACCACCAACACCACCATCTCCACCACCACAACACCACCATCTCCACCACCACAACACCACCATCTCCACCACCACCCACACTCGCACCACTGTGCACATCTTTCCTCCCCCTCCTCTCCCGTTTAATTCTTTCCTCCCCTCCTCTCCCGTTTAATTCTTTTCTCCTCCTCTCATTTCCGTTTAATTTCTTCCCGTTTAATTCTTTTGGTGAGTAATTTTATTTTATTTTTATTTTTTTATTTTTCGTTATCTTTTTAATTTGTTATTTGTTTTTAATTTTCTGTCATTTGTTAATTTTTGTTAACTTCTTGATTTTTTTTATATGTTAATTTTTTTTAGCTGCTGAGAACCGAAGAGGAGACCCGAAGCCGAGAACCAAAAAGCCAAGACCAGGTTTATGTTTGCTGTGATAAATGAGGCTATTTGGTTTTGGTCTGCTGTCAAAATTTGGAATTCAAAAATGGAAATTTGGACAACTGCTGTGACACATTGCTTATTACCTTATCAGTTGTCATAATACATTACGAGTAGCAGTTAAGAATAAACTTGAAAAGATGCCCTTTTCTTAAAAAAGCATAACAAGTAATTGAGAATGAGGATTAGCCATAATATTGTTCATCATCTAGTAAAGTGTAAATATAAAATGCTTTATAAACGATCCTATTGTTGTAGTAGCTACTGTTGGTTTGCCCTCAGTTGGCATCGTTGTGGTTGTGTAGGCTTAGAGATGAGTGAAAGTGGCTGTTTATCAGTTACCTTCTGTCGAAACTAGCTAGGGCTGTTTGAATTAGTTTATCAGTTAGGTTGAGTTGATGCAAAAGTGGCAATGTGATTGTGTATGCCGTTTAATTTGTAAATGCTAGGTAGAGACGAGTGAAAGTATGTTGTGCCGTTTAATTAGCAAAAGTGGCGCAGAGTCTCGCTGACCAGTTACAAAATTTTCAACGCGACTTTTCGGCGGGGACATGTCCCCGCCGAAAGTCTTTAACGTATTTGTCAAAGTTTGACCAAAATTAGAGCGCTTAATTCTTCTCGCGTTTTTTTCCCGCACTGTCTTTCAGCGGGGACATGTCCCCGCTGAAAACTATAAGTTTATTTTTAGTTTTTGGCTCCAAAAAGATAAGTTTATTACCGCCAAAATTTATTGTCTTTTGGCGGGGACAAGTCCCCGCCGAAAGTGGCCCGCCAATTTTTTCCTTTTTCCCCGCCAATTTTTTACTTATATATATCGTATAATGAAATTATCACAAAACACGTAAATTTTCACAAAAACACACACACATAACAATGGATGGTTTAACGCCGGAACAGGAATGGTCAAAGGCTTTATCACACGAGCTCCTATATAATGAAATTATACTTCATTGGGGCTGGGAAATTTTTGATGAATATGGTTCTTATGAGAACTGTGCACCGTGGCAGAGAGACAAGATTCTGGAATGGTTGAGGAGAAAGCCGTATTATAGAGAGTATTTGGAAGAGCTAGATGCTGCTGAAGCTCAACGTGCTGTTGAAGCTCAACGTGCTGCTGAAGGTCAAGCTGCTGCTGTTGGAGGTGACGATGAAGCTGAAAGCACGTTGGACCTCGACACCGAATTTGGTAATCTTGAAAATAGAGTAACAAATCTCGAAGCTACGTTTGCACGTATCAAGGAAATGAGAGCAAGGAAGGGAAAAGATGGTGCGAGTTCCAGCAAAGCGGGAAGTAGCCGCAAAAAAAAATAAACAGGCTGCTTCATTTGGTTGTCGAGTTGTTTAGTTTGAGTTGTTTCGTTTGGTTGTCTAGTTGTTTAGTTTGAGTTGTTTCGTTTGGTTGTCGTGTTTTAAATAAAATGTTTGCCTTCGTGTTTGTTAATTGTGATATTGTTTCTTCAAATAAGGTCATAAACCCAAACACCCTTTTGGTGCAGGAAATAAGCAATCCCAAACACCCTTGTTTGGACAGCATAAACCAAACGGCTCTTGTGGGCTGTTGTTAACAAGGAAGGCATAAACCAAACGGCCCTGTTTGGACAACATAAACCAAACGGCCCCTTATGGTTGAATCTTGATGGATACTTAAGTTTTCACAACAACAACAACATCATTGGAAGTAATTTACCAAACAGCATAAACCAAACGGCCCTTCGTTAAACATCTCCTCAGTTTTCACAACAACCTACATACGAAGATTTCCCATAAAAAAGTATGTAATTGTTCACCTTGGATAAAGGACACGCATAGTATTGTTTACCACGGGAGTGAGATCGATGCGATTGTCGCAGAATTACGTCTCCTCGTCCACAAGGACAAGCAAAAGCTTCAAATTCCGCCATCTTCACCATGATAACAGTGTGTGTTTGTGGTTGTGAGGATTTGAGAGTGTATAATGTGTTTTTGTGGTTAAGAGCAGATCTGCTAACTGTTATATATAGTAAAAAAAAATAGATCTTTTGGTGGGAAGTTTTGGCGCCAAAATTTCGGCGGGCTTTTTGGGTGGGAAGTTTTGGTGGGAAAGTTTAACATCTCGTGTACAACTCGACAAGCAAATGAAACAACTCGGCTCATTAGTTAGGAATTGCATCTTTCAAACTAGAACATGATAAGCTGGAACTTTGTTGTTGAGCTCGTTCGTTAAACATCTCGTGTATAACCATAACATCTCGGCTCGTTCGTTAAACATCTCGTGTATAACCATAACATCTCGGCTCGTTCGTTAAACATCTCCTGTATAACCATAACATCTCGTCTCGTTCGTTAAACAACTCGTGTATAACCATAACATCTCGGCTCGTTCGTTAAACATCTCGTGTGTAACCATAACATCTCGGCTCGTTCGTTAATCATCTCGTGTATAACCATCACATATCGGCTCGTTCGTTAAACATCTCGTGTATAACCATAACATCTCGGCTCGTTCGTTAAACATCTCGTGTATAACCATAACATCTCGGCTCGTTCGTTAAACAACTCGTGTATAACCATAACATCTCGGCTCGTTCGTTAAACATCTCATGTATAACCATAACATCTCGTCTCGTTCGTTAAACAACTCGTGTATAACCATAACATCTCGGCTCGTTCGTTAAACATCTCGTGTGTAACCATAACATCTCGGCTCGTTAGTTAAACATCTCCTGTATAACCATAACATCTCGTCTCGTTCGTTAAACAACTCGTGTATAACCATAACATCTCGGCTCGTTCGTTAAACATCTCGTGTGTAACCATAACATCTCGGCTCGTTCGTTAATCATCTCGTGTATAACCATCACATATCGGCTCGTTCGTTAAACATCTCGTGTATAACCATAACATCTCGGCTCGTTCGTTAAACATCTCGTGTATAACCATAACATCTCGGCTCGTTCGTTAAACAACTCGTGTATAACCATAACATCTCGGCTCGTTCGTTAAACAACTCGTGTATAACCATAACATCTCGGATCGTTCGTTAAACAACTCGTGTATTAGGTAAAAGTGATGTAAATAATTTTAAAAAGTTTTAAATTAATAAAATATCATTTAGAAAATTTTTAGTTAAATTTAAAAGAATTAATATTCATTTTAAAAGTTTTAAATTAATTAAAAATCATTTACAAAATACTTTCACCGGGGACATGTCCCCGCAGAAAGGTTTCTCAAAAAAAATCAAGTTTCCCTCGTAGCATTTACTTTATCCCGCCAAAGGTTTTGGCGAATTTTTTTTACTTTCAGCGGGGACTTGTCCCCGCAAAAAGTAAGATTAAAATAAGCATTTACATTCTGCGGGGACATGTCCCCGCAGAAAGTAATTCCTAAAACTTACCCCATATTAGTTTTCAGATCTAAACACTTAGAAAAAAAAAAAAAAAAAAAAAAAAAAAAACCTCATCTCCTTCATCTTCTGCTGCTTCTGCTTGCGTTCGATCTGCTTCTCCACCACCAACACCACCATCTCCACCACCAACACCACCATCTCCACCACCACAACACCACCATCTCCACCACCACAACACCACCACAACACCACCATCTCCACCACCACAACACCACCATCTCCACCACCACCCACACTCGCACCACTGTGCACATCTTTCCTCCCCCTCCTCTCCCGTTTAATTCTTTTCTCCTCCTCTCATTTCCGTTTAATTTCTTCCCGTTTAATTCTTTTGGTGAGTAATTTTATTTTATTTTTATTTTTTTATTTTTCGTTATCTTTTTAATTTGTTATTTGTTTTTAATTTTCTGTCATTTGTTAATTTTTGTTAACTTCTTGATTTTTTTTATATGTTAATTTTTTTTAGCTGCTGAGAACCGAATAGGAGACCCGAAGCCGAGAACCAAAAAGCCAAGACCAGGTTTATGTTTGCTGTGATAAATGGGGCTATTTGGTTTTGGTCTGCTGTCAAAATTTGGAATTCAAAAATGGAAATTTGGACAACTGCTGTGACACATTGCTTATTACCTTATCAGTTGTCATAATACATTACGAGTAGCAGTTAAGAATAAACTTGAAAAGATGCCCTTTTCTTAAAAAAGCATAACAAGTAATTGAGAATGAGGATTAGCCATAATATTGTTCATCATCTAGTAAAGTGTAAATATAAAATGCTTTATAAACGATCCTATTGTTGTAGTAGCTACTGTTGGTTTGCCCTCAGTTGGCATCGTTGTGGTTGTGTAGGCTTAGAGATGAGTGAAAGTGGCTGTTTATCAGTTACCTGCTGTCGAAACTAGCTAGAGCTGTTTGAATTAGTTTATCAGTTAGGTTGAGTTGATGCAAAAGTGGCAATGTGATTGTGTATGCCGTTTAATTAGTAAATGCTAGGTAGAGACGAGTGAAAGTATGTTGTGCCGTTTAATTAGTTATGCCTTTTTGGGGTACAAAGTGAAAAAGGAGCTTGATTTGTTAATTTTTTATTTTTGTTATTGTTGTACTCTGTTAATTTTTTGTTAATTTTTGCAATGTTTTAATACCAGCTAGCCGATAGTCGAGAGCCGAGACCAGCCTTCTGTCAAGACCAACTAGCCGAGAGCCAAGACCACTATCAGTACGTTTGTTTATAATTATATGGACTGCTGTAACAAGCTTATCCAGTTGCTTTACATGCCGTTTTCGTGTCACTTAATGCATGTGCTAAAGCTTTGCGCCCGTTGTACTTTTAAGCAGGCAAGCAGTTTTTAAGTAGGTTCACTTGTATGGAAAAATGAAACTGATTAGTTGCTAGTTTTATACTCATTATAATCACAAGTCGAGTTTCCAACTGCCCAATCAAGTAACATAGGCCAGCAGCCCCCCGAAAGGGTGCGTTTGGTTAACAGCAGCCCCGAAAGGGTGCGTTTGGTTAACAGCAACCCACAAGGGTGCATTTGGTTAAAAGTAGCCCCGATTAGGGTGCGTTTGGTTAACAGCAGCCCCAAAATGGTGCCGCGAAAGGGTGCATTTGGTTAACCACAACCTCGAACACAACATTGACAATAAAACATTTAGAGTATATTAGATAAACTCATATTACTTGTATTAGATAAACTCAGATTACAGATTACTTGTATTCACTTATATTTGGTATGCGTTTGTGAATATATGAAAATGATTGTGCGAATATGTGATGTTCTTATAATTTCTTCACTAATTTCTATGTTCTTGTACAGATGGCGGATGTCATAGCTACGAGTCATGGTGGTGATGGAGGTCATGAGCCACCCCACATCCCGAGGAGGATAGGCAGCAACTGCGAGCGTAAGAATTTCTCCATTATTTTAATTAAACTTGATCATTATTTGAAATTGCTAACTTGTTATTTTATGTCAACATCACTTTAATTTGATTACTTGCAGGCTCTAATTCAAGAGCTCCCAGGCCTACGAAGCCTGGGTCGAAAATAGGGAAAGGCGGGAAGGTGGTTCGCGGCCCCAACAAGAACACAGCCTTACACTCCACGAGAGAGAACACAGGGCGCCCGGTCTTGATCAAATTCAGAAGGAACGCCAAAGGCATGTGGCAGCATGTAGGCCTTCACGCTTCATGGTTCTCGAACTTTGTGGGGGACTTGATACAGGAAACCATTCCACTGTATCACAATTCGTGGGATAAAGTTCCAGAGGATAAGAAGGTACACGTGGATAACCGGCTCAACGTAAGTTTTTTTTTTTTTTTTTTTTTTTTTTTTTTTTTTTTATTATTATTATCTTTTATTTTTTTAATTATTGTGTTTATTTATTTTAAATGTGTTTATTTATTTAAATTTGTCTCTTTATTTAAGTTTGTATATTTATTTTAATTATATTATATTGCTGCATTTCTTTGATCTCGCCCCCCACCTTGCCGGTCCAAATGGAGTCGAGATTGCCGCTGGTATCGAAGCTTACCTGAAAAAGATATACAATGACAACAAGTACAAGCACAAGAAGAAAATTTTTACACTGGCAGGTGGGGTCGAGAAACTGGGCGATATCAAGACAAAGCGTCCCGAGAACATGCCGGTAGACGAATGGGAGAGGCAGGTAAATTTCTGGATCGACACATACTTTAATTTGTTATTATTATTATTATTATTATTATTATTATTATTATTATTATTATTATTATTATTATTATTATTATTATTATTATTATTATTATTATATAATAACGAGTATGGCGACGATCCGCCGCGTTGCGGTGGGGCGTTGTTTTATTTCGTTGATTATTGCACGATATTTTTATTAAGTAGAGAGTAGGCCGGTTGCACGGTATTTTTTTGAAGTATACATTTGCAAAAGAGACACAATAGCATAAGTGGAACAATATTTAGAGGCCATAGTTAACCAACCATGGAACAAAAAAAAAAAAAAAAAAAAAGGTCGTAAGATTAGAAAAAAAAAACAGGCGTGGTAATTTTTTGTAAAGAGTTGCCCCCGCGTTGCGGGGGTGCTGTTCGTTAGATTTAAAAAAAAAACAGTCGCGGTAAATTTTTTTTTTTTTTTTTTTTTCCGAAAAAGGACTCCTTTTGCAAAGAGTCGTCAATGTCAGGGGTATTTTTTGCCAAGTTTCGAAACATTTTTTTTGGAAAAAGAACTATTTTTGCAAAGAGTCGCCAATGTCAGGGGTATTTTTTGCCAATTTTCGAAATATTTTTTTGGAAAAAGGACTATTTTTGCAAAGAGTCGTCAACTTCAGGGGTATTTTTTGCCAATTTTCAAAAGTTGATTTTGGGCCTGAAATTGGGTCAGCCCACTACTGTAGCAATCTGTGAAAAAAATAAATACTGTAGATGGAACGACGTCGTTCCATTTGCTCTTTAATATATAATAATAATAATAATAATAATAATAATAATAATAATAATAATAATAATAATAATAATAATAATAATATTTCATTTATATAATAGTTTTTATTATTTATAATAAGCAGATTGATCACTGGAGCGACCCTAAGAGGTTGAAGATAGGGGAGATCAACAGCCAAAACAGGAGCAAAATGAAGACTGCCACCTGTCATGGATCACATTCCCTAGCTGTCATAGCTGATAACTTTGTAAGACACTTTTTAATCATTTTATTTATATATATAGTGTTGGGTGAATATTGATTGATTTTATTTATAAACAGTTGAGCTCCCCCGACCCCGACACCCAGGATACTCGAGATCATATCGACTTGTACAGACATACCCATACCAGAGGGGAGGTCTGGGAGTCTGAGGAGGCCGAATCTAGATACGTAAGTATAATTTATTTCCAGAAACTCACCAACATTAATACAATATAATAAATCACGACTTATATATTATTTTTTTTGTTTTTTTGTAACTTAACAGAATGAGATGATTCGGCTGCGGTCAGAGAGCACCTCCTCTGGGACGCGTATGTCGGATACGGAGATCCTGCGCCAGGTGATCGGTGGCAAGCAGAGAGGGCATATTCCTGGCATAGGTCCAGTTTTACCCGGAGGTGGTCACAGGATGACTCTTAGCTCCTCACGAGCTCGTGAGGAAGCCTCCTCGTCCTCACTGCGCGAGACCGTGGCGCAGCAGGGGAACGCACTGGCGCAGCAGGGGAACACGCTGCAAATGATTCTGGATTGGGCGAGGAGACAGCCGAGCTTTCCTGGGGAGCTAGCAGCGGGATTGCCGGGGACATCAGGATCCCAGAATGCATCGCCGGGTGAGTCTAGACCTGCAGGGGAGGGTAGTCAGGGAGCTGGGGCCTGGGGGTAGTGGGGGTAATGGGGATGGTGGGGAGAATGGGGATTAGTTTATGGGTCGGATGAGACACTTTATATTTGTTTTGGTTTATTGGACATAGTTGTGTATATTTAGATGAATTATTATGTGTTAGGATTCCCAACTAACTTGTTCCTCGCTAGCTTATGTATAGTTTTGTAGAATATCATGTGGATCACGGTTTTTGAACCGTTTTTGGTGAATTTGGATCCATATGATTATGTTTAGCGAATTTGGATTGTTTAGCGAAGTTGGATTAATATTATTTTTAGTGAATTTTGTTTGAATTTGGTGTTGTTGTATTTAGCGAATTTGGTTTTAATTTGGTGTTGTTGGCGAGTTTGTTGTTTTGGCGAACTTGGTGAAATGGGTAACAGCAGGATTGTGTAATATATGCTGCATTGGAGAGGTTTTTTCTGCACCCATTGCGGAAAAAACCCGGAATTACCCATTTCGCAGCAATTTGCTGCAAAATGGGTCAGACACTTTTGGCGGGGACATGTCCCCGCCAAAAGTAAAAAAGATTTATATTAAAACGGTTTTCGGCGGGGACACGTCCCCGCCAAAAGTAAAAAGGATTCATATTAAAATGGTTTTCGGCGGGAAAAGTCTATAATTAAATTAATTAATCAGTTGATTAATTAACTTTTTATTTAATTATATAGCCTTTGGCGGGGACATGTCCCCGCCGAAAAGTATTGACACGCTGGACACCCTTTGACCACCCAGAAACCAGTGGGACCCACGTGTCGCCGCGGAAAGTGTGTAAAAGTCACCGCGGAATGTATCAGCGACGGTCCAGCCGCGGCGGCGTTTCTGCTGGGACATGTCCCCGCCGAAAAGTTACTGGCGGGGACATGTCCCCGCCGATAGGTAAAAAAAGTCCCAACCGAAAGTGTCGAATGTTGTAGTGTATATAAGCTAGTATTCATTAATTTAACGAACTTGTTGCTAGGAAACTAATAAACAAGATTTGCGAGACACTTAAAAGTGTACGTGTTGTATGATAATTTATTATTGTCAATGCTACTCTAGGACAATAATACCACGCACGTACGTACATGTCGATCATCAGTCAACTTAATCAAATACATGCATACGTACGTACAACTGATCATATCATTTTTTGAGTAGTAAATCAGCAGGAGATAATAAGATATGATTATATACCATTGATCACTTTTGGCTTGAAAAGACTCTTAATTTATAGATCGAAAAGCAGCCTTGTGATGTTTATTGAAAGCTTTTCCTCATTTCTGATCCGAAATGATCTAGCTCGGTCAACAAAAATGAAATGACACTGATTATGAAGTCAAACAGAAAAGATATGTAACTACTCCTAAAGCCATTCAAAATATCGTGTCTTCACTTCGGTTGTTATTTGTGTTATAGTTGTTATATTATACTCCCTCCGTCCCAATTTTATAGTCCCACTTTCCTTTTTCGTCTGTCCCAATTTTATTGTCCCATACCAAATATAGAAAGTGAATAGGTAGTGAGTTTGGTAAAGTTTACTATATTACCCTTGGTTGAAATTAATATTACAAACTTTAATGAAGTGTTAATTAATTGGTTAAGGGTAAACTTGTCATTTGGCAAAAAAGTAAGAGAGAGAAAGTAGTGATAGTGACATTTTTCTAAAAGAATGTGTTTTTTGTCGTGGGACAATAATTTTGGGACGGAGGGAGTAAATAGCAGTAGATCATAGAAAGTTAGGGGCCTCAAACAAAAAAAGAAATACACTCATTGGGAAAGTCAGTGAGCATATTAATTGTTTGAGAGAAATATAATACAAAGAAGTCCATTCAAAATATCGTGTCTTCACTTCGGTTGTTATTTGCATTTTAGATAATTGATCACTTTGTTAAGTGCCTTAAATGATGGATTATAATTATATTTTATGTTTAATGAGGCAAATCAGATAATGGTACATCTTTATGTGTTAAGGTTGGTTTCTAAAAGACTAAAATACCTCACAAACTTATGTGTTCTTGTAGGTATAAAATATGAGGCCTAATTTGACAAGAGTTTGAAAGTTAGAGGATTTCATTGTACAAGTACCCAAAGTAAGACACAAGACCAGATCATGGGTCTCATTGAGGCCAGGGGGTCATGAGAGATCGTGGCATCAGTTGACAAAAGTGGAGAGACAACTTAAAACTATAAAAGGACCAGGTGGTTTAAGAGGGGGAGACTGTTACACAAATACTGATAACACGACACAAACACAGAAACACAATTGAAGAAGAAAGACGAAGGGCTCATCATTCGTTAGTTGTGACTTCTTCCTCTTGTCATGAGTAGCTAATTTATTTACTTTCTAGTTGAAGGATTTTCTATGTTTATGAATCCAATTAGGTTTTGAGACTTGTTAATTTCCTGAATTCAGAACTTAAGAATATTTGCATATTCTCAGTAATGTTTGAACTTATTTTGATTAGTTGAATATCAATTTGTTATTTGATTATCGAAATTAGTCTTTGCTATTTAGAAGTTCAAGTCCGTAATTGCTTGAATGTTCTAATATTTGTAGCAGTTAATAATATTGATTATGGTCAAGTTTTCAATTATTGTTAAGGGAATGTGTAATCTAGTTTAGATGAACTGAGCTTATGCGTTTATCAATTAGAATTGGTGGTTTCTCTAAGGCCTAATGCTATCGAAAATTAAGTCTTAAGAGCTTGTTTCAGACTAGTTGTTTGATAAGAGAAGTAATCAAAGAGCTTGTTTTGTTTATCGACACATTAAGGAGAGACAGGTTGTTAGAGCTTGTTAATAACCATAACCAATTTATTCGCAAGTATCTGAAACGTGTTAGAGTCAATGATTAACCATGGATTCATTCTTAGATTGCACCTTTGACTAGATTGCATTTACTCATCAATTATATCTCTTTATAGTACTTAGTTTAATCTCTTAATTTTATTCCTTGTTATTTGTTTGTCAAAAATCAAACCCCCCTGTTAACTTATTTGGTTAATTAAGAATAGTCTAAACCAATCTCTGTGGAATCGACCATACTTGTTGCTAACTACAAATAATAGAAGTAGGATTTATTGTTGTTGGATTCGACACCCATCACACTTTCTGCTTTAAACATTTGTTCATAGTTCTTGTGTTTGAAATCATGACGGATCAATTTCGGAATATTTAAGCCACACATAGGGGTTGTTTACTAAATTAAGTGGTTTGGAGGAAGCTTTCAATACACATCACAAGGCTGCTGGCATCCACATTATTAATGAACGTATTTTTTATCTTTAATTGGTAAGTGATCAACTTATAACGAGTGTGATGGAAGGATTCAAGAATCTAGATTTAGACAACTCGGGAACATTGACAGCAAACGATGGTAGCATTAGTATAAGGTAGGTTCATCCCACATCAAGGCATACATTAATATTGGACAATTTTGCCATTGCCAAAATGATCGAAGAGCTGCCTTTATAAATAGCTAGTCGGTAACAGTGTGTGTTTAGAGTTTGTTGCTTTATCTTCTGATTTATAATGCCAGAAACATGGAGTTTCAGATCACGAGTTTGCGTATGTTGTGAACAAAATTTTCGTAGCAAAAGTGAAAACTCAGAGTTTTCCACATGGAATAAAGGATATACTTGATTAAGTCCCCTGATCATCAAGAGACAGTGATAAAACTTGATTCATACATAAAAATTGTGGAAATCAAATCATTGTATCATGATCTGATGTATTATTTGTAAAAATGGTTAATAACACTTGAGTACGAATCCAACCAACCACCCCTTGATTCAATAAAAGAAGGTCAGCTTACAACACCAATAATAGAAGGTCAGATTGAACACCAATACTGACCAATCAGATTAAATACAACAACAAGACTGGATCAATAAGATCAGTCAAATGATTACAAGACAAAAGAGAAACATGAGCTCTAAAAGACAAGTGAAAGTATTCCACCAGAAAAGAAAAGAGAGAGCCGTTGAGCAAAGAGCAGGAGAAAGGCTTATATAGCCACCAACTATGGAAGGAAGGCACCATCAGCCCCTGCACAATAAAAACATACAAACATGGAACAAACATATGAGGTTAGATAAAAAAAACATGTTTCTGAAGAGACAGAAACAACCCTTGAAAGTTTGGAAGGCATTTGAACACCCTCCCTCAAACTTTCACACCAAACATGTCCAGCATACTCAGCTGATCACACAAGTGCAAATGGCTTTTGCTGCCAAGAGCCTTTGTTAAGATATCAGCAATCTGCTGAGAAGTATGAATCTTCTCAGTTTTGATAACACCAGCAGCCACCTTTTCTCTAACAAGGTGAACATCAATTTCAAAGTGCTTGGTTTTTTCATGAAAGACAGGGTTTCCAGCAATTTGAATAGCTGAACTGTTGTCACAGTACAACACCACAGGTAAAGAGGTCTTAACACCCATATCACCAAGCAGATTATTTAACCAAATGACCTCACAGGTACAAGAGGCCATGCTTCTATATTCAGCCTCAGCAGAGGATCTAGACAAAGTGGTTTGTTTCTTGCTTTTCCAAGTGACCAAAGAGTCACCCAAAAAGACACAATAGCCAGATACAGACTTCCTGGTAACAGGGCATCTAGCCCAGTCTAAATCAGCATAAGCCCTAAGCTTGAGATTTCCAGTTTTGTTAATTTGCACACCATTACCAGGTGAGCCTTTCAAGTACCTTAAAACCCTTAAAGCAGCATCTAAGTGAGACTCAAGAGGAGCATGCGTGTATTGGCTTAAACAATGAACAGCATAAGAAATGTCTGGTCTGGTATGAGTCAAGTAAATCAACTTACCAATCAGTTTTTGATAGTTCCCAATATTTTTCAAAGCTTTGTCATCAACAGATTCAGTGTGATTAAGGGTGGTGTTTTCAGGCAAAGGTGTGTCAACAGGTTTGGCAGCAAGCATACCATATTCATGCAAGAGTTCTAAGCAATACTTCCTTTGACTGAGACAAACACCATTTTCATTTTCCAACACTTCAATCCCAAGAAAGTATTTTAACTTTCCTAAGTCTTTGATTTGGAATTTAGTTTTCATAAAAACTTTGAACTTCTCAATTTCACTAATGTCATTGCCAGTTATGACAATGTCATCAACATATACAAGTAAAGCCAAAAACACATTCCCAGAATTCTTAGTGAACAAAGAATAATCATATTTAGACTGCACAAAACCATGTTCATTCAGAGTGGAAGTAAGTTTAGCATTCCATTGCCTGGGAGACTGTTTAAGGCCATACATGGTCTTATTAAGCTTCACAACCTTAGATTTATGATTATCAAACCCAGGGGGCAGAGTCATATACACATCCTCAGTTAACTCACCATATAGAAAAGCATTGTTGACATCAAGTTGAAACAGACTCCAATTATTACATATAGCAACATTGATCATGCTTCTAACAGTGGACATTTTAACAACAGGACTGAAAATTTCCATATAGTCAAATCCCTCCTTCTGGCTGAATCCCTTGGCAACAAGCCTGGCTTTGTATTTATCAATCTCTCCAGTGGACTTATATTTAATTTTCCACAACCATTTACTGCCAACAGGTTTTCTTCCTTTTGGAAGATCACATTCAGTCCAAGTATTGTTCCTTTTTAAGGCAGTAATCTCATCATTCATAGCCTGAACCCAATTATTGTTCTTAGCAGCCTCATCATAGGAAGAGGGTTCAACAGACTTGTTTAAAGTAGTGGAGAAGCAGTAATTAACAGGGCTAAGATTGGAGTAACAAACATATTTTTCAAGCCCATATTTAACACTACTATTGACAACATAGTCATTAAACTTAGCAGGAGCCTTAGTGTTTCTACTAGACCTCCTAAGAGCAGGCTGCACAGGTTGTTAGGAATATAAATATTCAGATGAAGGCTCGGTCACCCCGAGCATCTAATTAGCATTTATATAGCTCGTAGGATTATTTATATTAGCTTAGTATTAATAGTATTAGTCGTATCTATATTTGTGGAGTGGGTCGGGGCTTTCCCCACTGTCAGCTCACTCCACAGCCCACTAGGGGCACCAATATTAGTTAGTATAAATACCCCTTCCCACACTTGGGAAGGGTTGGAACTCTTGTCACATTTCACCTACAATCTAATAGATCCAGTTTTCTCTCAAGAGTCTCCCTCTCTCTCTCTAACATCTCACTAACTCACCATGGGATTCTTGATCTTTCAAGATCCAAGACCACCCGAATAGATCCACACAATCAAGATGGTTATTTCCTACAATTGGTATCAAGAGCCATGGCTAGGTTCGCTTGATTGTGCTTGGACTTGTGGTGTCGATTTTTCCAGTTTTTTTTGTTCGGATATCATTTTAAGATCTGCTGTGAATCCGGTCAAAACAAAAAGTGTTTTCTCTTTGATTCGAATATAAAAATTTGGTCAAATCGATAAGTATTTTACTTTGACCAAAAGGTTTGTTTTTGGTGAATCCGGTCAAAACAATATATCAGTATATATTCGGTCAAAACAAAAAGCGTGTTTTTTTGTGAATCTGGTCTAAACAAAAATTTTGTTTTCTCTTTGATTCGAACTTAAACTTCTGGTCAAATAGATAAGTTTGCTTTCTCTTCTGGGTTGATTCTTAAAGCCTCAAACTAGTGTTGGATTCGAATTATTTGGGCTTCACATGTTGATTAATTGATATTCAGGTGTCGTAGTCACAATTAGATGCACGAATATCACCTTATTTATTGCTATACAAATTTTGTTGTGCTCCACTTGTGGTTAATACTTTCGGTAGCTGGGTTAATCTGCTTGTTGATGAAGGATGTTCTTGAATGCGGTTTGTGTATAAATTTTTGGATTTTTGGATGGTGTTTGGCTGTTTGCCAAAAATGGATAATGGGGACAAAATGGGTGAAGTGACAGCTTTGACTGGTCAAAGTTGCAATTTGTTTCCGATGCGGTTTGTCTGTGTGTTTGTCTACTTAGTCATGAACTCGGTTTGTCACGAACTCGGTTTGTCATGGACTCGGTTTGTGTATATAAGACGACGCGGTTTGTCTGTGTGTTTGTCCACTTAGTCATGAACTCGGTTTGTCATGAACTCGGTTTGTCATGGACTCGGTTTGTGTACATAAGGTGTACGCGGTTTGTGTATAATCACGAACTCGGTTTGTGTTTCTAACTTGTATACGGCTTGTGTGTTTGCACAGACGCGGTTTGTGTGCTCTTGCATACATGCGGTTTATCTTTGCTTATTCTTATGTCAACCATGTGTCTAATCCACTATAATCAACTAGTTGCAAACACAATATGATAGAACAAGAAGAAGAACAAGTCATTGCACAATATTTTTCACAAACTACAACATATCTTCAAGACACAACAACAACAATTTCACAGTCAACATCAACAAATCCTAACAATTACAACAACAACGATGAAAACTGCAATGTCACTCCACAAAGCACAACCAAACAACAAAAGATTACATACTACGACTGATAAGCTCTCAGACCCATCTTTCGTGTTCTCCAACTGAAATATCATGTACATACACACGAAAATGATATCATCATAGATACAATCAGAGATAATTCACCATAGATCTCAGTTTTAATTTCGTGTTACACAGAGCCATTTCGAGACTGGTAAAGTACTTCACACGAAAAACCAATCCATCATCGATCATGATTCTTGAAGAGTTACTTCAGTGACTATCCGAATCAATAGAGTTAAGACATATAACACTTAGGTTATTTTCTTTCTCAGATTCGTTTATACTCTATCAAAAGGATCGAGTTATTTTGAAGCTTGGCCTCTGGTAATATCCGAATCATAACAAGGAATGAATCATAACAAGTGTGTTATGTTCTTCCTTTGACTCGCTTGAGAAACGAATAACAGAAATAACTACTTACCTTAAATCTTTGACTCGCTTGAAAGATCTTAAGGGAGATCATTGGTGTTCGTTAATATGAGATGGTGAAATGGGGCGGATGGTTTTGAGATAAGGGTTTGGCTGTGTGAAGGAGGATGGATTTGAGGTGTTGGAGGTTAGAGCAACTTGGAGGAGAGGGGGCGGATTAATATTAGATAAGGGATTAGGGTTTGTGTTATGTTAAAAGTGGGAGTTAAATACCGGATTTTCAGGGTTAAGTGAGAAATGGACATGGGCCAAGAATGTTGATAAGTTTATTGGACCAGAGACTTGAATGGGCCGCTTACCTGTATTTTAAGCGGACTGATTAAATGGTTTTAGGCTATTGATTAGTGGGTTGTGAGCGAAGTTGAGTTGCAATGATAATGTCCTATTCGATTACACTAATTTGAATGCAAAGTTGAGTTGCATTGCTAAGATGAACTGCAATGGATAGTTATGTCTATTCGATTGATAAAAGAGTCTAATTGAGCTCACGATTATACACATGTCATGGCTATTTTTTTTGGGTTTATGAATGTCTTCGTTAATTCAGAGGTGTGGATTTGGCAGCAGTGTCCTATTGGTACCCGCGACTTAAGTGAGTCTGCAATTTGATATTTACGATTTGAGTTACAGTTGACAAATTGCAATTTGATTAAGTGTGATTTGTCAAGTTGCGTTTTGACTTATTGCGACTAGACGGATTGCGACTTGACCAGTTACGATATGATGGTGCAAGTTGACACTTGCGATTTGACTAATTGTGACTTGGTTGATTGCAATCTGACTTGTTGAAATTTGACAATCTGTGACTCGACTTGTTGCAATTTGATCAAGTAGTGATTTGACTCCTGTGACTTGAATTTCGAAGATTAATATTGCACTTCACTCTAGGCTACTCTTGTTGAGTTCAAGGTTTCTCTTGTAGATTTTAGAAAATCCCGCGAAAGATTCGATTTCTCGGTTTAAATCTCAAGAACTGTAAAATCCCGTGAAATCAATTTTGGACAAGTAGGCGGGACTTGGATTTAGACAAAATAAGAATTACGGGGTTTGACTATTTTTTTTGGGATAAGTTTGTGCTACAAGATCGGCAGGAATTGGGAAATTATGATAACTTGGTTGGTTTGTTAATTCACGGGTTGGTGTACTTAGTGTCACAAACATCTCGGGGTGGATGGATGCACGATGTTTGTTGACCCTTGCTCAAGCGTATTTAAGGTGATTAGACCTGGATGTTCAAGAAGTGGATATATACAATAAAGGATGGAAGGTTGGGTATATATCACTACCTATATTTAAAGGAGTTACGTTGTTGTGCTCAATATAGGTTCTAAATCATAATTTAGTGCAAGTTTAAGTCGCGGACTTGTTCTTTATCAAGCTTCATCAAGTGATTGTTGTTTCTCAAGCTTCTAATGGGATTGTTGTTCAAGATCTTCTCAAGAGGTAGTCAGGCTTAAAGACAAGAGGTGATTTGTTTGGAGACATGTTTTAACCTTTTACTCACTTTAAAGTCATATGCATTTCATCAAGCGGTTTTGGCATATTACGAGCTTCAATGAATTGTTAATCTACTAAACCATTGATGATGAGGAAAGCAAGGGGTTACTACAAGAGAGTCTTAATCACCATCTTCGTTGCAGTAGTTTCATTTGTCTCTTTCCATGTTGTGTGCCTGTCGAATTCACAAACATCACGGACTCTCAGCTTTGGCAAAAAGGTCATTTCATGTCCTTTTTGAAGGGGAGAATTATCGCAAGTTTCCTAGAAGTTCCGTCCCCAGCGATGTGAATTTTAGCGGTTCCGGTTACAGCGGGTCAGATCGTATCGGTTCAGTCTCCAGCGGTTTGAATCTTAGCAGTGTCGGTTACAGCGGGTCAGATCGTAGCGATTCAGGATTCAGTGGTTCAGTCTACAGCAGTTTGATACTTACTGTTGTGCAGTTAGTTCTTGAATTTATTTTTCAGATAAATCTCAAGAACTGTAAAATCCTGTACACAGTACGACAACTATTCCACATCCAAGTAGCTGGGTCAGACAACTTTGTTTGATAGGACTGACTATGAGTCATGGGCACTTCTAAGAATTAGCGCATGTTTCTTCTCTTTTTGGCTAGTCAACAGCACAAGATGATCACGAAGTTAATCTGGTATTCTTTATTTGTGATTGAAGTTGAATTTCACGAAGGCGCCTACTTATTTTATCTTGAAGTCGGGGTTGGTTGGATGCATGACCTTCAATGATAACTTGCTCGTGCGTAAAATTTAAGTTGAAGACTTGGGTTATCTAGTTACCAGTAGTCGGGGTAACTATCACTTAAGAGTTATTGGAGTACTCAGTGTCACACGTCAATGACGATGTCGATAATCGCAAGAGGTGTTAATGTCTCATACTTTGGTTGGGTATTGAGCACTTAGAGATTTGCTTGGAGCATTAATTCTCTACACCGTTCTTCCAACATTAGTGCAAGCTTAAGTAACAAATTTGGGGACTTCTACTTCAGTTTTCAGTATTGGTATATCGGGTTTTCTTCATCGAGTGGTCACTAATCTATGTACAAGGTTGGTTAGTTGGCCAAAGGTTTTAAAAGTTGTGATGTGATCTGTAATTCTTCACAAGATATTCTTTACCCAAACTGATGTTCACCAAAAACCAAAATCAGTCATGCCACATTCAATCTGTTACTGCCTCACGGTTTCTTCTTGGTTTTGTAAAATCCCGCGAAAGAACTTATTTCTCGGTTTAAATCATAGATTTGTAAAATCCCGTGATGATGGTCTATGCGCTCTTAACCATGATCGGGTTAAAACCATTATCAAAGTTCAGTTAAAGCATCATAAAGGGCTAGATTTGGGCATTAACCACAAGACGTGACTACGGCGTTAATTCATTATTATTTATTTGAGGCTGAAGTGAAATTTCATGGGTGCGTGTACTTAGTATCTGAAGATATCGGGGAGGTTGGATGAAGATTCTTCGAGATCCTTGTTCGAGCTTTCAATACAATGACGAGGACTTGGATATCTAGTTATTTTGTCTTTCTCTCTATTACAAAATAACTATCACTTTAAGGAGTCATGTTGAAGTGCTCAGTGTCACACGAAGTTGTGGATATCCAAGAGGTGATGTGCGTCTTATACTTGATGGTTGGTTGGTTGAAGAGTATAGAGTACTTAGGGATTCGATGTTGCACGAAGTCTCTACACCGCTCTTTGTCACGCATTAGTACAAGTTTAAGTCACAAGTTCGGGTTATATTACTTCAGTATCAAGTTCATCATATTGGGTTTTATCCATCAGTGGTCACAACATCAAGCCGACAGAATGATAATGGGGTTGGTAATGAGTTAGATGAGAGAAGAAGTAAAGAGAGAGATATGACGTCTGTACAAGTCAGTGCAGGCCTCGCTCTTCAGCATAATGACGTCTGTACACATCAGTGCAGGCCTCGCTCTTCATCATAATGACGTCTGTACAAGTCAGTGCAGGCCTCGCTCTTCAACATTATGACGTCTGTACAAGTCAGTGCAGGCCTCGTTCTTCATCATTATGACGTCTGTACACTTCAGTGCAGACCTCGCTCTTCATCACAATGACGTCTGAATACCTCAGTTCAGGCCTCGTTCTTCAAAGAAAAGAAAAGTGTACGCTTGAGTGCACTTTATCTTCAAAAGAAGAGGAATCTTCTTATTTATGGCCATTCTCATCAACAAGATTCATGCTCTTTCCGTGCTTATTCAGTCTTCAAGTGGATCGGCACATATTGGAGTATATTGTTATTCACGTATTCAACCAAAAATTGCAGTTGACAGGCATATGCAATTTTTGAGGGGGGGAAAGGGTGAATAAACAACATGTTAGTCTTCAAGAACCGTCAAGTGGAGCTACTTACCGTTGATGGTATTCATATTCACTAGTTCAATCATCAAAAATTGCAGTTGGAAGGCATATGCAATTTTTGAGGGGGGGAAAGGGTGAATATTAATCTACATGTTGGTTGATGATTGAGAAATGGTCATACGACTCCTGAATACGTCTGGTCAGGAGTCGTGCAAACCATGTTTCTCCAACACTACTTCTTCCGTCTACCAAGGTGTTGAAGAACATGGTCATGGAATGCTAATCTACATCGTCTCACGGGCTGGTACAATCAGTAACAAAGGGTTTCTAGTCAATGCTTCATGTACACTTCATCAGGCTACATGTACACATCATGATGATGATTCCGATTAATCGTAACCATCATGGGGGAGAGAAATGTGTACACCAAGGACGCACAGCAGGTTCACGTGATCGGGCTTAATCATTTATTCCGGTGTTGATAACCGCAGAGATGATCAGTGGTTCAACTTGTTACCTTGGTATTTACGTTTCACTGTTACGTCATGGGCTGATTAATCGTAACCATCAGGGGAGAGAGAATGTGTACATCAAGGACGCACAACAGGTTCACGTGATCAGGGCTTAATATCCAAGGATGGATACATACTATAGATGATCAGTGGTTCAACTTGTTACTTTGGTGTTATACTCAAGACTGAAGAAGGTCGAGTCGTCAGTCTACTCTACATTCTCTGTTGGGTGTTATCATCTCATGTGTATGCTGCGGGCTGATGGGTTATATGTAAGGTTACTGGAAGGCATTTGGTGAGATAAAGTTGATTGGTATTCTGTTCCTCCACATTGGGCAATCTTGAAGAAGGTCGAGTCTTCAGTCTTCTCTACATTCAAAAATGTTGAGCTCTTTTCAAACAACTTGATATTTAACTTAATCCCATGACAGTTCTTGTTTGATGAGTTGTGGAGTTAAGTTAGGTTCAAGTTGTTCTGTAGTTTAAGGTTAGGTCCAACTTGATTTTAACCTAATCTCATGACAGTTATTGTTTGATGAGTTGTGAGGTTAAGCTGAAATCAAGTTGTTACTGGGCTTAAATTTGTGGTTTAGCTTAACCTCATGACAGTTCTTGTTTGATGAGTTGTGAGGTTAAGCTAGATTTCAGTTGAGGCTCAACTTAAACTACCGAAAAGATGCCTAAGGTTTTTGACAGCGTCACTCTAGGACGGGAGTGTTAGAAGATTAAAGACGGCATGCATTTGGTTATCAAAAGACTTCTTCATATTTCGGGCGTTCATCCAAAGTCTTCTTCCTATTATGGGTGTTCATCAGAAAGGTTGTCAGATTGGGGGATAGCACTAATTAGGGGAGAGTGAAAAGCCAGAATCATTCCCTGATTGAAAGTGCTCACATTGCTCTTCAGCAAGTCAAGTGATGAATGCGAAGAAGATTCAGAATGCTGAGGAGTAATGGTTTCTGGTTCGTATCCTTGTATATATTTTGCTTCTTACATTCTTTTTCATATCTTATACCATTCTGTAAATAGATATATAGAAATCTTGCTAATTGTAAATAGAGAAACGAAAAATCAGAAAAACCATAAAAATTTAAAAAAAATAGAAAAGACCAAAAAATAGTTTCACCTAGGCATGTCTTCTGTTTATCGATAACATTTACGGACTTAGAAATGTCATTCAATAATGGCACGGGTCTTTAAATGAAGCTCGAGCAGAAGTTAAAATGGATTGTTAAAACATGTCTAAATGGCTTGCTATTACTTTAGATAGCAACCCGCGCTTCATATTGGGGAAAACACGTCGCCAAAAAGACGGCTGTTCCTCCAACTGGGTGATGTTCACCTGGGCATGGATTACTTCATATCCATGTTTCCTGATTTGATGTACGTTTCAGTGCATCATCTCTTGTAAAAGAAGAGAAATCTTCTTAGTATAACAAATAGTTTTCATTCTATGATTCTTCTGAAAATTATTTGTGAGACACTTGGTGAATATGTGTTGTATGAAATTTGTTTATACTTGGATTATGCATAAAATTTGTCACTCAATCAACGACTACAAAACCTCATGACAGTTCTTGTTTGATGAGTTGTGGGGTTAAGCGTGATTTTAGTTGAGGTTCAACTAGAATACGGGTCATTGATTGAGGAGGAGAGTGAATTCAAATTTTATATCATCAAACGGATTTATTGGTTGAAACATACTTGTTAGAAAAGGTTTTGTAGTTAATGGGGAATTAGTTGAAGAGGATCTTGCTTAAATATATCAAATGACCAAGTGTGTTAGTTGCTAGAAAGTTTAGGACATTATGTGCAATTTGCTTATAGTTTCCTAGCTTTATGTATCTAGAAGGTTCATTTGTGTTACTTTGGAATCCTCGTATAATCCCCAAAATGCTTTAAGACTCAAAACCTAAAAGAAGTTAGAAAACCAGTTGTGTTTGATGTTCTTGAATGCTCCACTGACATTTGTATGAACTAAGTGAATCAATTTCAAATGTTGTTTGCCTCTCTGCTGCTTAATTGTTGTTGATATTGTGCATATGTTCTCAGGATTCGCTTAGGTAGATTGCTATTATGTTAGAATCATGTTCCTAAGATCCTGAATTAAATATTGAAATCTGTGTGAATTGCCATGTTCATGATTGCTAATTGCTCTTCATGCTAGATAGTGGTTTGACGTAGTTCCTGATTATGGTTTGATTATAAGATGAACTTGGTATTATAATGTGGCAAGCTGCTGAAGGGTAGCTATTAAGGAATAGTGTATCTGTATGCATGTATATCTGTGTTGATATTCTTATGCAGATTCCATAGCCAAAATGAATGTACCAGTTCCCATTCTAACCATTTGATCAGACGTTCAAACTCTATTGATTGGCTCGAAATTCACCTCAACAACAACTTCAGCAACAACAACAACAACACCTTCACCTCCACCACCATCATTTCAACAAAGAAGTACTTACTCGGATCTCGCCAAGAGGGGATCGACAATACTTGAGAAGATTTTTTGGTGGATGGATGATTGATGTTGACCACTGACTCACTCAGAAAAGCGAGTGATTACATCATCTGCGCAAAAAGGTCAATATCATTTGTGTCATAATAATCAATTTGTGCAAAATTAGCAGTGAATCTCCCTCTTAGATTAAGGGGGAGCATAGTATGTTTTCATCATCAGAATATATTAAATCAGACACATTTTCTCCCACATTTTCTAACTTATTTAAATCAATTGGGATCACAAATCTCAAAAGGTTTGAAATTTTTGATCGGGGGAGAGAATGTGATTTAAATATGAAACCTGATGAAAATGTGATGTTTTGGACTTAAACGTTAGGCTCTCCCATATGTGCTAAATTCTTTCGTATATCGATGCACATATTGAGGGGGAGCGAATTGACAAAAAGGATTTGGCATAGCATGAGATCGTGACTCAGACTTAACAAATGAATTGACGAAACATATACTGTCATGAATCGAAAGGACATATCCTGGCCGGGTAATAATTTCAAGCTAGTCTAACTAGTGATGTAAGCGTGTCTCGAAAAGGATGTGTCTGAGTAGAGTGTACCGTTTCGAGAAACTTTCTATGGACTTGACCAGGACGGGTAATAATTTCAAGCTGGTCTAACCAGTGATGTAAGCGTGTCTCGAATCGGTCATGTTCACTGAAAGTGGATCAATTCAAAAAGTGCGAGCTCTACCTAACATGTGCAAATTTATATAACAATCAACCGAGCACATGTTGAGGGGGAGCATTTGAAATATATAAAACTCTCAAGTGTTTGCAAAAATATGTTTCAGAATCATGAACACTTTGAGAGATTTTTCAAAGATTTGGTTTGGCAATCGTGGATGAATACCAAAGACCGACCATTTTAATTAATGTATGGAGTTATAAGGATGGTTAGGTTAGGCTCAAGTTCCCACGATCCCGCCAGAGCCGGAGGGATCTACCCAGGGACAATCCACTAGTTAGTGTAGAAGTCCTTAGGTATGATTAAAAAGGAGAAAAGTGTGATTAAGGGAAGAGTGCTGACTGAGATGGAGCTAGTACTGGAACAAACCCAACAAGGTACTAGTTATGAAGTCTCGGTAAGCACTGAAGGGGTTGAAGAATGAAAAAGAATTGTAAAGAGAAAGGGTGAAAAGAAATAGCCCTCCTTACAACTTAGGCAGAAACCGGGTCAATACATATGCTGTCAGAATCACTTAGTTGATTGCTGGCATTGAAGACAAAGTATCATGGACCCAGTGATACGCTGTACAACCCTCCCTAGCCACTCAAGGTCCCTCAAAGGATTCTTGTTTCAATTGTCACGGAGTTCAATACATTCCTATCGTCTCTCTCACTCCGAGTTAGATGATATTGAATAGGTGGCAGTCCTCTCCAGCCTCCGCTCACTAAATCAAAACGCACTATCGAGTCTAGAGCCACGAGATGCATAATAAGATCTCATAGGAACACGAATTATTTCTACACTGGTTGTTCAACCTTAAGGACACCAGTTATAAACTTATGAGTCCTACGCAGATCTTAGCAATCTGCCAGAACATTCATGAGGGAATTTACAAATGTAATTCTCAATGATTGAATGGAAATTCCTGCCAGGGTCAACATCAAGCAGCCCTGAAAGCAGGTCACTTCGGTAATTCTTTATGGATTACGCTTAGTGGTCACGGCGGTTTCTAACGGTCTACAGTCGTGGAGTGATCTCCTGCGACTCACCTAATCGTTGATGTGCTACGGTTCGATCTTAAAAAGCCCTCTGTGGGTTTTCGATTAGGAACGGTCTTGGTAAGGATTAGAGAGAGTTTTCACACTATGCTGTTAACAATCTCGAAGTCCGAACCTGTAAGTACCGGACGTTTTATTGCTAACTGTCGTATGCAGGAACTTCTGGCGATTGAAGCTGATTGCTGTTGCAGCTGTTTGCGGTTGTAGCTGATTGATGCTGTAGCTGGTTGCAGTTGTAGCTGGTTGCAGTAAAGATGCCAATCCTCTACCTCATGCTCACACTACATCATCATTGTAACTCAACAAAGTCATGATCAACCTAAAAGACCTTTAACACGGCTTCTGCAAACTCTGATGCTAAAGATCATGACACCAAATAGTGTGAGCATGTCGGCTCAAAGATTTATACATCACATGGAAACATACTCCTGAAAGATGACTTGGAAACAAATGTTGGATGATAAAGTCGAAGAATATTCAAAGATCATCCAAGACAAAGAAAGGTCATCACAAGATCACTGCTGAATGCACAAAGTTTCAAGACTTTGAAGAATCAAAGACTACGAGCTATAAAGACAAGTTCAGAAGAAAGAATGCTAGAAGTCGAATTATTATTTCCGGGGTGACCTCCCTTAGGGGGAGATTGTTAGGAATATAAATATTCAGATGAAGGCTCGGTCACCCCGAGCATCTAATTAGCATTTATATAGCTCGTAGGATTATTTATATTAGCTTAGTATTATTAGTATTAGTATTAATAGTATTATTAGTTTTATTAGATTAGTCGTATCTATATTTGTGGAGTGGGTCGGGGCTTTCCCCACTGTCAGCTCACTCCACAGCCCACTAGGGGCACCAATATTAGTTAGTATAAATACCCCTTCCCACACTTGGGAAGGGTTGGAACTCTTGTCACATTTCACCTACAATCTAATAGATCCAGTTTTCTCTCAAGAGTCTCCCTCTCTCTCTCTAACATCTCACTAACTCACCATGGGATTCTTGATCTTTCAAGATCCAAGACCACCCGAATAGATCCACACAATCAAGATGGTTATTTCCTACACAGGTCTTAGGTTCTGAGTGGGATTGACTTGAGCTGTGTCAGGACTGGAAGGGACATTTCCCTCAGACAGAGTGTTATCACCCATGGATGTTGCAGTGCCATCAATCTCACCATCAGTAGAAGTATGTATACTTCTAGGGCATGAAGGGGCACCACCATCATCATTGGGTGTGGTAAAATTACCTCTCCTTTCATCATTGGGAAAATGATTAAAGTGTTTCTCATTAAAAAAATTTTGATCATTCAAATGTAGGATCTGAGATCTGATCAGTTTGGAACTTGGAATTCATTTTGAATGGAAAAACAGTTTCATAGAATTGAACATCTCTGGAATAGAAAATGATTTTAGAGTCAATGCTATAAACTTTGTAAGCCTTTTTTGTAGTAGAAAAACCAATCAGAACACATTTTTCAGATCTAGCAGAAAACTTATCAGAATTGTTGAGAATAGAGGAGAAACATAGACAACCAAAACTTCTCAGATGAGACAGATTTGGTTTTTGACCATACACAAGCTCAAAAAGGAGATTTCCCACTCAGAACAGAAGATGGTAGCCTGTTAATCAGATAGGCAGCAGTTAAGATACATTCAGGCCACATACTTAAAGGAATACCACTTTGAAACAACAAACTTCTAGCAACATTTAACAGATGTCTGTGCTTTCTCTCAGCAATACCATTTTGCTGAGGAGTATAAGCACAAGAGGTTTGATGAACAATACCCAGGCTGCTAAACAAATTACTCATTTTGTTATTTATAAATTCAGTGCCATTATCAGATCTCACAATTTTAATTCCACACTTAAATTGATTGTGAATCAGATTAACATAATTAACAAACAAGTTATAGACTTCATCTTTAGTTTTGACAAGATAAATCCAAATAGCCCTGGTATAGTCATCCACAATGGTCAAAAAATATCTAAATCCTTATCTGCTAGTGACCTTGTAAGGCCCCAAAGGTGTATATGCACAAGGTCACCAATGGCAGAGGTCTTATGATCACTCAAGGGGAAGGGTTCTCTTGTCTGTTTGGCCTTGTGACAGATGTCACAAGGAGACACATGAGAATCCTTGGTGAATTTAAGATCAGGTTGAAGCAAACTCACAGCTTGGTCAGAGGGATGACCAAGTCTGTTGTGCCATAAGGATTTAGAGGCATAACAGGAGACAAAAGCATTACCTACAGTTTGATTTTTGGTATTAAGAGGAGAGGGAGAATCAAACAAATATAGGCTACCATTTTCACTACCAGTCCCCATGATTTTGTTTTGAGTCAAATCCTGAATGTAACATTTAGATTCATCAAAACCAACAAACATTCTGCTATCCTTGATAAGTTTGTGCACAGATAACAGACTAACACAATATTCAGGGACAACCAACACATCATACAAGATGACTTTATCAGAAAGTTTTAGATTACCAATATATTTGATTTTTGCAAGAGTGCCATTGGGATGACCCACAGTAAGATTTAAATCAGAAATATCAATAATGCCAAACATATTTAGAGTATTAACAGTCATGTGTTGGTTTGCTCCTGAATCAATAATCCACCCAATACTCACTTTACACAGGGCAGTATTGTTGTTATAAAACTTGTGAAAGTTTATGTTGTTCCCTTAGCAATAACAATTAAGTTAAACTAAGTGAGCTTATGACTGAGATCAATGCAAAGAATATTTCTAACAGTTATAATACGTGAATATAAAAAACACAATATTTTTCAACGTTTAAATTCTTATTAGAAATAATTCCAAGAATCTATTACCCAAGTGTTTTGCGGAACAAACACTTGGGATTGAATAGACAAGGGTTTATGGTGTCTCCTATCGAAACTCAAGTTTTGCTTAAGTGGTAACAATATACCCACTGAGCTATCTCAGTGAGTTGTATACTCTTTGTAGGAGAGAAGTTACTTTGTAAAAGTTCTAAGCTTTCAATATACAAAGCACACTTAACTTCTCTCTATTTGATCTATTTATACACAAGTAATCTAAGTATAAGTGATTAAAATAATACAAGTTGTTGAGGTAGCGTGTCTGAAAATTACAAACAGTAATTGTCATTTCCAAGAACCAATAGGAATGGGCTAATAAGACTTTGAGAGTTGTTGGCTGACACTCCATGACTTTTAGCCGCAATAGGGAAGGTTGGTGTCTGACAAGATAAGATTGTTTGGTCAGACACTTTTATCTTCTTAGATCCTTCCCTTTTGTTCTCGCCTATTCTTCAGGCATTGGTTCCTCAGTCTTCAATCACTTTAATGTTGTTGAGGAGACTGGGGTTCAGTGAGTTCTTGTCCAACACTCACTGAACCATCATCTTCTTCTTTGGATTAAGTCCTACTCAGGGAGTACCGCCTTCCTGAGAGTAAGTCCTTTATTGAACTCGCCTTAAGCATCCTGAAGATGACTCACTGAGAGGCTGTTCTCTCAGTGACTTGAATTTTTCTCGGTTTAGCAAACACTTGGCTTAATTTGTGTTCAAATCTTGTTTAAGATAATTGGGTGTTTTACGAACCCAACAATCTCCCCCTATTTGGATATAAATTATGCCTAAGTGTTTTGATCAGTATGAGTGAGCTAAAGTCTTCTGCTCACACTGAATGTACTAGAAAATAAATAAGGACATTGATATTACAAAACATTCCTCAATTTATTCATATCATTACAAGTCCTATCATTCTAAGTACAAAATACTCAAGGTTCCTGAACGAGACCCATGAGTTCAAGTTTTTCCTTCTTTGACATCAACACCTCTTTATCAGGTCGTTCCTTCATCATTTGATCCATCAACCTGACAAACTCCTCATTATCAGGACTCCTGATATTAAGCGCCATCAGTTTGTAGGCAAGGAGTGTTGTCATTTCCACTTTATCAATGTCAGAGACTCTTTGAAAGGCTTCCTGACCAAATTCATCCACAAAGAAGATACCATACTCAGGTTCCTTGATGACCAGGTTGGGACGGAACTTGACTCCCTGAGGAGTAATCCTGTTACAGTGAATTGCAGCTATGTATTGTTCAGGTTCAAGAGCCACAACTTTTCTTTTCTTCCCGGTCTTCTGAGTAAGTTCAGGGATAGCCAGTCCCTGAGAAGCAAGTGCCCTATCATGGTCAATTCCGAGACTCTTGGCCACTCTTGCGAGTTCCTCATACTTGGCACTCAGAGACTTGATAAGGTTTGGGGCATTCTTGCTTGAGGTTTTCTTCCTTAGGATAGGCATCATCATATCCCATTCTCTTAACCCATAGTCTGAAAATTTGATTGTTGGAAGGTGTTCAGACTTTCTTGGACCTCTATGTATCGTTATGCTCAGGGGTTTGGTGTTGTGAATGGTGATGTCAGTGATAGTGCCTTCATCCTTTGTTTTGGTCATGTGCCATACATACCTCTCGTATGTTTTCTGCCTCCTTTCTTCCTTAAGTTTGGCTTGTTTGTTGTGTTCCTTAAGGAGTTCAGCCTGAAGCTTGAGAAACTCATCCCCTTTGATGTCCTTTTTGTCAGACTCCTTGATCACTTCTTTGGCAACCTTAGAAATTACAGACCTGTTGAGTTCCTGCTCTTTCTCTTGGTCCTTCCTGAGATCTTCTTGGTGTAAGATTTCAGCAAGTTCTTTCTGAGTCCCAAAGACCCTTCTCCCATCCTCTAAATCAACATAGAACGGTGCATCAGGATCTGCACGTCTTTCAGTTGAAGCCTTGACTAAGCATGCTTCAGGAGGAGGGTTTGTTTCAGTCACCATGATTTTCTTCCCTTTGTCAATGGGAGGGGGTTGACTGGTGGATGTCTTTGGGACAGTTACCAAAGCAGAAGTAGGGTCAGGGATCGGATCATCATTTTTCTCCCCCTCAGCAGATGGTGGAACTTCAGTGGAGACACATGCTGACAGAGGAGTTGGAGGAGCATGAGAGGCCTGAAGAATAGATAGGATGTCTGAGACCATAGACTTTGTCTCAGAAGTCTCATTCTTCATGGCACATAATTCGGCAGCCATTTCCTTTTGGTGGGTGGTGAGTTCAGTGACTTGGGTGGTGTAGTGGGTGACCAGCTCATTATGTGTTGTTGAGAGCTGCTCAAAGGCTGAAGAGATTCAGATCAGGTGCTCCTTGGATGCAATAACAGCCTGATGAATGGACTCTTGCTGTGTCCTTAGACCTTGAAGATCTACCCCCTGAAGGAGCTTTAGAAGCTCAGTAATGTTGGTGGAGGTGGATGCCTGAGAGGCCAAGTATGCATCCAGTCTTTTGACAAAGGTGGGATCATCTGTAAGATGTTCTTGGACTGATTCAATAGCCTTGAGGATGTTGGAGAGTTCCTGATGCTGTCCAGTGGCTATTTCATCTACAGATTTGTTCAGGTCGCCAAGTTATTTATCAGTGAGATTAGCGGCCTGAAGAATCTTTGCCTGATATTCTTTTACAGAAGCCCTGAAGTCGGCATAGGAGGCTGCCACTTCAGTGTGCTTATCCCATTGCTCATCCGTAAGTATATTGTAAAGACCTTCGTTGGCTTTGCGAAGGAATTTGGCCATTTGCCTTTTAGAAGCCGGACGAGCATTGTCATACTTTTGCAACCACTCAGGAGTGGCTGAAGCACCTGATGATGATGATGAGGTTGATGGGGAACTGGGTGGTTGATCCTCAGGAGGAGGAGAAGAATGTTATTGCTCAGAGGGCTGAGGAGGGCTTAATTGACTCTCCATTTCCTCCTCAGCATCAGGGATATCATCATCACCAAAATCAATCTCCTCCTCTGACTCATCAGCTAACAAATTTTCATAGTCAGCCAGAGAAGGAGCCTTCAAGATATCCGGCTCCCCCTCAGAAGAGGGCTCACCTTCGTTGTGGCCAGGTTCTGACTCTTTTGTCATAATAACTGGTGGGGTTTGACCAGCCTGACTAGTCAAAATATCTGGGGGGGGGGGTTTGCCCAGCCTGACTTTTAGGGTCAGTTCCTGAGAGAACAAAAGTGCCTGAGATGCCTGAGGTGGGTTTGGGTTCCGTATCGGCGGGTGGTTTATATCCCTCCGAGTCTTTGTCCCCCTGAGCGCCTTCATCCACTGATGGGTATTTTCCAGTGGAATCATGAGGCACTCCTTGTGAAGATGTATGGACCCCCTTCCCATCAGGATTGGACTGTCCTTTTGGGGATTTAGGGTCCTTGAACTCCCTGAGACTCTGAGTGTGATTTCTCAAAGACGTTAGCGGGATGTGAGTGGGTGTGGGTCCCCTTCTCAGTGGAGTAGTGCTGCCCCACTGAGGATATAGAACCCTGTACTCCCTCAGGCTCTGATTGTGATTTATCAGTGCCTTCATTGGGATGTGAATGGGTGGATGTTCCTGATCCCTCTGACTTGTTTATGTAAAAGGAAACATGCGGAAAGGGTTTGTCCGAGGACACTGAGGATGATTTCTCAGTGACCTTCGGTGACGGTTGTTTTGTGGTCAGAAGGGTCTCTGCAGTGGGTGTCTCAAAGGTCTGGGCTACAATTTTAAGGGTGCCTGAGGCAACAGTCTCAGTGACGAGTGGTTTAGGTCTAACCACCTTACTGGACTGTCCCCCTTTCTTCTTCTTCACCTTCTTGGTTGGTGAAGGTACTGAGGAGATAGCATTCTCACCCTGAATAACTACTAGCATGTAGTTGGTCAGGGCGGTGGGTTGTGCCTCAGTGATGTCACTACTAAAATTGGTCTTATGCAAGACGTCAGGTTTTGTACCTTGATCGTCAGACCTTAAGTAGTCAGAACCAAGAAGGTCCTGAAGCGCACAGGAAATGAACCTAGGATAAGACATGTGTCTTTTCCTATGTTTTCCTGAGAGCTTGGAAATGAGGTCTCGGAAGATTATACCTCCGATATCAATTTTTCTACCCTCCAAGAGACTGAACATCATCATTTGCTGTGATGAGTTCACTTGCTCAGTGGAGGATTTATTCCCTCCTAGGACTTGAATGACAAATGTCATCATGAGTCTCCAGATGGGGTGAAACCATGTCTTCACTATGGGAGCCTTTTCTAACAAGGCTTCAGGAGACAAAGTGAGACGCTTAGCGTCATGAGGCCCAAGGAATAGCATTTCTGCTTTAATTTCCTGGTCAGTAGGGTTTGCCTCAAAGGTCTGGGCGAAATCAAGACCAGTGGCCTTGAGAAAGGTCTTGTAGTCTAGGGAGAGGGTTTCTTCCCATTCATTACAGTGAATGTGATGATTGATTCTCTGGTGTCCTTAGGGCTAGTAGCCGTTGCGGTACACCAGAACTCCCTGAGATAGTCATGATAAATGACTGATGGGGTTTTGGTAAAAGCCGTGGCAAGGAAGCAGTTATGTAAATACTTAACCACAGCCTTGTACCCCTCATATTGTTGGGGGTAGTGGAAATTTCCAACCACATTGTTTTTGGTCATATCCACGCCCTCCATTGGAAAGTTCACATTTGGGGCGAGGATTATAGCATTAGAAGATGCCATTTTTGTGTTTGGTTGGACAAATGGACTGGGTTTCTAATTGCTATGAACACACACAGAGTTTTGAGAGATAAAATGGGCAGAGTTTAGCTTAGATTTTTAAAACGCGTGTGTGTGTTTGTTTTGGTTGGGGTATTTATAGGATAGTGGAGATGGGGTTATTTTTGGCATTTGAGCGGTTTTATTTAATCAAAATATAATTTTTGGAAATTATTTTGAATAAAATGTTTGAGATCCGCATTAAATGCCACCACTCCACTTTTCCTCTTTTTTCACAATTGGCAGAGTGAACAGTTGAGCAGTTTCTGCAAAAGGAGAAGTTGCAGAGTTTCCATCATCACACAGTGTATTGTGTGAGAGAGGGCATTGAATGCCAAGTTGGGAAGTGGGGGCCCATGAGGTGTATGCCAGAAAGGCAAAGGAACAAATATTCTTATATTTAATAAGAATTCAGTTACCAACCTCGGACATTTACTAACTAGATACTTAGAGCATTTAAGTTAGTATTGAATGTCCTTTTCAAGGCCCTGAATGACTTTTCATTCAGTGATGGTTTTTCAGGGACTTGGGATTAGTCACTGATGATTCAGGAATATGGAATGATTCCTGAGCTACAAGGATTCAGGAACTTGGGTTTAGTTCCTGATCCCTAAAGATTTCAGGAACTTGGGTTTAGTTCCTGAGGTTGAGGATTCAGCGATTTTTCACTGATGTACACATTGAGTCAGGGACCTGAGGTTTATTTTAATTGACACTTGGTTGGGAGAAATCAATCAGTGGACTGATTCTCTATATCCAGCATTCCTAATTCAGCTTTCAGTCTGGTGAAAGTTGGTTCATCCAATGGTTTGGTGAATATATCAGCTAGCTGATATTCAGTAGGAATGAAGTGTAATTCAATGTCACCATTCATGACATGGTCCCTGATGAAACGATATCTAATATCAATGTGTTTTGTTCTATGGTGAAGAACAGGGTTGTTTGAGATTGCAATTGCACTTGTGTTATCATAAAAGATGGGTACCATCTTATACTGAATTCCATAGTCACTGAGTTGACTTTTCATCCAGAGTACATTTGCACAACAACTAGCTGCCGCAACATATTCAGCCTCAGCTGAGGACAAGGCAATGTTGCTTCTTAGCACTTGATGAACTCAAATAAGTACATTTTATTACCATCATTTATCCTATCTATTTGACTTGTTTTATTATATTATGTATGAGAATTGATACTAAATCGTTTACTTTTGTAATTCTCAGTTAAAAACAAGCATTTGGTGAAACTAAGCGATTATGGACTAATTATGGAGCAAAACAAGCAAGAAGATAAAGAGTCTACTGAAATGTACAAGATCAAGACATTCTGCTCCAGATACGCCGCATCTTACTGATTACATACGGCGCATCACTATCAAGATTTCACCAGTTTCGATCCAAGATACAAGAGGACATGCGCCGCATCTGAGAATGAAGATACGCCGCATCTTCTGGCGGTGTACGAATATTCCTGAATATATTAATCTTGGACCCCACGCGAAGTTAAGTCAATGCGCCGCATCTACTTATTAGATGCGCCGCATCTTACCCTCAAACAGAAACTATAAATACCCCAAGACCAGACAAATTTCGAGAGCATATAATATATACGAAGGACGAGACAGAAACCCTAGGACGAATTCAGTCGAAGTAGCAACACAAGACACACCTTAAACGAAGATACAAGAGCTGTAAGAAGGTCCTGCATGTATTTAATTCATTAAGTAGTTTTGTTTTATTGTGTTAGTAAACTTTAATTCATCAGGATTGGTGGCTTGTGTAATGTGACAACGGAAAGATTGCACTCCCTTTAATATTGCTTTCCCATCAATTAAAGTTTATATGTTGATGTCTTTGGTGACTTTTATTAGTGCATTGATAACCTCTGTGTCTAGCTGAGCGTTGATCGGGTCGCCATGCCTCTACCCTCGCCTATTTATTAGATCGCCTATGCATTCTATCGTCTGTAGAAAAGTAGGAAGAAAGATAAATAGGATAGTCATAAGTAATCATTAAGGGTTTACTCGCCGATAAGATTAGAACCAACGAGAAAGGACTTAATCTCGGTGCGTTGCATCGAACTATACACTTCATATAAAACTAGCAATAAAACAAGTGACAAGCTACTTAACTATCAGGACAGGTCTTCTTATTGTCTCGAGTATTTATCTGTGTACGTGTGTGCTACTCGCTGATTCGTGCCTATTAGTTTAGTTTATTATTTAATTGCAACCAAATCGTGCCAGTCTCTCAGGCTGAACCCCCTTGCGTTAGATTAGGTTGTATAGCTAACTTAATATATTAAAATACTGATTAGAATAACTAGATAATACGTTCCACTCTTAGTGATCGACACTCTACTTACCATTATATTCATACTGACCGGGTACACTGCTCGTTAAGTGTGTGTGTTATTGATAAGTCGGCTAAATATAAATTTAAAACTTGAATACTGCTAAAACCACAACGACATACCGTGGGTATAAATTAGAGCATACGCACACACGCATCAAGTTTTTGGCGCCGCTGCCGGGGAGTGATTGTTTAATTTGATTTATTGGTATTTTAGTTTTTATTTGTTTTCGTTAGTTTCTGTGTGTTTTTGTCATTCTGTGTTTCTGTCTCAGAAAGGCAATACGGCGTATTCTTGTCTGTGAATACGGCGCATCTGTCTGATTTCAATACGGCGTATTCTTGTCTGTGAATACGGCGCATTGACGTTCTGCGACAATTTTTTTTAGTTTGTGTGATTTTTTTTAGTATTATATAATTTGAAAAATCTGTTACAGAAAGCTAATACGGCGTATCCATTGTCTGTTGGATACGGCGTATTATCTTATGTCGATACGGCGTATCCATTGTCTGTTGGATACGGCGCATCGATTTTCTGTGACACCAAAAATATTTTTTGTTTTTTATTTTTTGTGTTTATTAAATTTTTATTAGTTTAGTTTTTATTTTTGTTTAGGTTACTGCTGTTCTTGGTTGTTTATCTTTCAGGTAATAATGATGATGGACAATCTGGACATAACTATGGAAGAATATCTTAGGCTTAACAATGAAAGGTCCTTGAGCAATAAAATGGTTTACGATTGGGAAAGAGCAAGATATGGTGCACAAGTCATCAATGATAAAGAACTCACGATGGAAGAGTACTTATTATCAAAGCAGGAAAAATCAGGGAAAGAAAGAAACAAATTGCCATTTCGACACACTTGGACTTTATCCAATGATGATGATGAAGAAGAATCTTACGATTTTGGTGCAATTAGGTTTTCGGCAATAGTTATTGATGATGTTATTTCTCCGGAAGTTGCCCAAGATGAAGAAGAGTCACAAGTGTTTGATTTGAATGAAAATCCGGCAATTGTTTACAAAGAAGCTTATTCATCCGAAAGTGCTTATGATGAAAATGAAGATGAATGTGGAACAATGGTGTATGGTGCTATTACTTGTGATTTTTCACCCGAGTTGGAAAATATATTCTCATCATATCAAAAACACCATGATGATATTCCATCGGATGAAGATAATGAGTATTCTCATATTGAAAGTTTTGATTGTATTGTGTACGATGCCATACCGCAATTGCCACAACAAAATGAAATATTCATGCGTGGAACAAATGAGCCAGATTATGACCCCACAAAGGATTTTGAAGAAATGTGGGATGACTTATTTGAGGCGGCTATTTAGGATAAAGATGAAATTGCAAGACCACTAGTTGAAGATGGAGACTCACAAGATGAATTGGAGTCACTTACAACAAAAAGTGGTACTAATTTATTTAATATTATTAATCCCGTTACTAATAATCTTGCTAGTTTTCCTAAACAGGTTGCAAAATGAAAGAATGATGAGGTGGAATTTACTACACCAACAAATGATGAATATAAAGCACCTGTTATCAACCCATTTTTGGTGGAGCTCGAGAATGAATTCAAGGATGAGCTGATGGACATGACCATAATTGAAGAGGATGATTTCAATCTTATGAAGGATATAGAGGAACCCGAACTTTTACTTGCCAAAAACCCTTACTTATCTTTTATGGAAGTCAAGGGACGCCTTACTACCAATAGAACAAATGAAGAAGAAGGGAGATTCACTGATCCTCAACATACTACTCTCTCACATGTAATGTTCATGTCATCCAATTTAACAACCAAACCGGGTAAGGTAATGAACGAAGTACACATATTGCCAAGGTATTATCTTTACATATTCTATCCATCTCTAGTAGCTAATTTACACCGTTATGGTTCTTATTGCTACTATCACCCACACTTGACCGCAAGTGGGGGGAAAAACACCCTATTGCCTAGTAAATAAGGGTGGAGTCAGGCTCGTGACTCTAACAAAAACAAGCGCTTCTTGGGAGGCAACCCATGCTTGTCTTTTATTTTGTTTTTAGTTTATTTTTATTTTCGTATTCCTATCAGTTGGTCAATACGGCGCATGCACTTTTAGTGGATGCGGCGTATTAGTTACAGTAAGTTGATGCGGCGTATCCAATATTCCATGGATACGGCGCATCGACACTCTGGCCTGTAATTTCCCGTAGTTTTATTTTCCTAACCAATGATTAACGAGATGTTCTCGAGTCTATTTTTTCTGTGGTCTCTATATATTTACAGGTCTGGACGAATGAAGATGTTGATGAACTCCCACATTTTATATGCTCGCATTCTTACATGGTGGATCATACCGAGCAAATCTCAAGGGAGTTCTCCGTTCTAATTCTTTCTATCTCTTGTTTTTAATTTCAAATACAAACAACGAGGACGTTGTTTAACTTAAGTGGGGGGATGGAGAATTAGAACGTTACTTGTCCTTAATTTTTCAAAAATATGCTTTAATCTATGCTTAATTATAAAAATTTAAATTTTTTTTAGCATGTTTTTGTTTAATCTAAGTTGCATAGCTGCACACATAACCTTATTTTCAAAAATTATGAACTTATCAAAATTCACAAATCTATGAGTGTGCCGGTGACTTGTAAACTTTAGAACTTGGCTTGTATACTATTCGAGACCACCATAATGAGTATTATTGATATAATTGGAGTAACTTGTCTAAATTGGTAAATTTCTAGGATTACACCCAAATAGCCTTTATATGTTTTGTGTTATTAGCTAACTACACTGGTTAGTTAACCTCCGTATAAACCCTTTTGTTACTCTCACTTTTAGAGTAAGATACCCCTAGAAAAACACTCAGAGCCATTCCTTTCGTTTCTTACACCTATGTTTATTATGTTTCGTTACACCCTTACACCTTAGCCTACCCTGTAGATTAAAATCCGTGGTTGGTTAATTGCTTAAGGCAAAGTGTGTTTCCTTACATTACCTATGTTCGTGTGCGTAATTCATTATCTATGGTTAGGTTGGGAAATTGCACAATGCATTTGGAGTGAAAGTAAATATTGTATATCTTTGAGTTTATTTTTCGTGTGTTTACTACTTTCACTATTACCATTATTTCTGAAGTCATGAAAATTATGGAAAAATTATCCAGAAAGAAAGTTATAGTGATGTGGTGAAATTTTACACATCTATGTTTATGTTTAAAAAAAAAAAAAAAAAAAAAAAAAAAAAAAAGAAAAAAAAAATTGAGAAAATGAGAAAAGAAAAAAGAAAAAAGGAAAAGTTGGATGTTTGTTTTAACCAACTTATGTAAAGTTTTGTATTAAGTGGTCGATATCACCACTAGTTGTTGTATATTATATCTATGGATTGAATGAGAGTTGAACGTTATGGGAACGCCAACTAAAGGTTATTCCTTGATTGAGATTTTGTTGAGTATAATTCATGTCTACCTAAAAGCGTGTGTTTCAAGTGTTAAAGCGTGAGTTATTCTATGATATGAGTCTTATTCATGGGATGGTTGGGATAGTGATTAACCATACTTAGGATTTTAATTTATCTGTTTTGTTTATTTTTCATTTTACACCAATTTGTATCCCAAATATTATCCATACCCTATATTATTCTTTATCCAAACCTTTGATTTATTGAGATTAGGGATTTGAGTAATCTTAAGTATCGTAGTCGTGGATTCGGCTATGTATTTATGATTTTGTCGCCCTTTTTGATATAATATTATTGGTGAAGATTACTTGGTCCTATCTTTAGCCTATTCGAGTTAAGGATTTGAGCAATTGCAAGTATCGTGTTCGTGGATTCGATCATGTATTTGTTATTTTGTCGCCTTTTCTGGAATTTGAGATCGATAGAGATTAAGAAGAATGATTTACCCTTAAACCTCAAACCCTTTTTACCGCTTTAGACTTGTTATTCCTTGGCTTTAGTGGGGGAGATGTGTATACTTGCCAAGCCTATGATAGAATATTCGTCACGACTGGACAGTTAAACGATTAGATTTGCTTTTATCAGAATATTTTATTTTACTTCTAATTCGTTAAGTGTTTAGTTGTGTGATTATGACAAAAATGAATACATGCTTAAATATAAAAATAAATCCTAATATCTTTTAGGATACATTTTCATAAGATTAATTCTAAGGTTTACTTGGGGACAAGTAAAGTTCAAGTGGGGGGATATTTGATGAACTCAAATAAGTACATTTTATTACCATCATTTATCCTATCTATTTGACTTGTTTTATTATATTATGTATGAGAATTGATACTTAATCGTTTACTTTTGTAATTCTCAGTTAAAAACAAACATTTGGTGAAACTAAGCGATTATGGACTAATTATGGAGCAAAACAAGCAAGAAGATAAAGAGTCTACTGAAATGTACAAGATCAAGACATTCTGCTCCAGATACGCCGCATCTTACTGATTACATACGGCGCATCACTATCAAGATTTCACCAGTTTCGATCCAAGATACAAGAGGACATGCGCCGCATCTGAGAATGAAGATACGCCGCATCTTCTGGCGGTGTACGAATATTCCTGAATATATTAATCTTGGACCCCACGCGAAGTTAAGTCAATGCGCCGCATCTACTTATTAGATGCGCCGCATCTTACCCTCAGACAGAAACTATAAATACCCCAAGACCAGACGAATTTCGAGAGCATATAATATATACGAAGGACGAGACAGAAACCCTATGACGAATTCAGTCGAAGTAGCAGCACAAGACACACCTTGAACGAAGATACAAGAGCTGTAAGAAGGTCCTGCATGTATTTAATTCATTAAGTAGTTTTGTTTTATTGTGTTAGTAAACTTTAATTCATCAGGATTGGTGGCTTGTGTAATGTGACAACGGAAAGATTGCACTCCCTTTAGTATTGCTTTCCCATTAATTAAAGTTTATATGTTGATGTCTTTGGTGACTTTTATTAGTGCATTGATAACCTCTGTGTCTAGCTGAGCGTTGATCGGGTCGCCATGCCTCTGCCCTCGCCTATTTATTAGATCGCCTATGCATTCTATCGTCTGTAGAAAAGTAGGAAGAAAGATAAATAGGATAGTCATAAGTAATCATTAAGGGTTTACTCGCCGATAAGATTAGAACCAACGAGAAAGGACTTAATCTCGGTGCGTTGCATCAAACTATACACTTCATATAAAACTAGCAATAAAACAAGTGACAAGCTACTTAACTATCAGGACAGGTCTTCTTATTGTCTCGAGTATTTATCTGTGTACGTGTGTGCTACTCGCTGATTCGTGCCTATTAGTTTAGTTTATTATTTAATTGCAACCAAATCGTGCCAGTCTCTCAGGCTGAACCCCCTTGCGATAGATTAGGTTGTATAGCTAACTTAATATATTAAAATACTGATTAGGATAACTAGATAATACGTTCCACTCTTAGTGATCGACACTCTACTTACCATTATATTCATACTGACCGGGTACACTGCTCGTTAAAGTGTGTGTGTTATTGATAAGTCGGCTAAATATAAATTTAAAACTTGAATACTGCTAAAACCACAACGACATACCGTGGGTATAAATTAGAGCATACGCACACGCGCATCAGCACTCCAACAGACTAGTTTCCCACCAAGAATTTGGCAAGAGCCTGAGGTGCTTTTTCTGTCCATGTTGCATCCAGCATAGTCAGAGTCTGAGTATCCTTTAAGATCAAGGCCTGAGCATTTTGGATAATATAATCCAAGGTTTGGAGTACCTTTCAGGTACCTGAATATCCTTTTCACAGCTGTGATGTGTGATTCTCTTGGGTCAGATTGATATCTAGCACATAGATGTACTGAGAATTGAATATCAGGCCTTGATGCAAGTAGATACATTAGTGATCCTATCATTCCTTTAAAGAGAGTTTGATTTACTGGTTTACCAGTGAGATCAGGACCAAGGTTGTTTGGGGGAACCATGGGAGTCTTGACTGAGGCACAGTCACTGAGTTCATACTTTTTCAGTAGGTTCTTAACATACTTCTCTTGACTGATAGTGGTTCCTTTATCAGTCTGCTTGATCTGAAGACCAAGGAAGTAGGTTAATTCTCCCATCATGCTCATTTCAAATTGCTTAGCCATTAGTTTTTCAAATTGTTTGCAAAGCTTGTAACTTGTTGAGCCAAAGATGATGTCATCAACATACACTTGTACCAGTATGACATCAGTATTTGTCTTATAGATAAACAATGTGTTGTCTATCTTGTCTCTGACAAATTTGTTTTGGATCAGAAAGGTTGAAAGAGTTTCATACCATGCCCTGGGAGCTTGTTTCAGTCCATAAAGGGCTTTATGAAGCTTACAGACATGATCAGGAAACTCATGGCTTTCAAATCCAGGAGGTTGCTGAACATAAACTTCTTCTTTCAGTGAACCATTTAAGAATGCACTTTTAACATCCATTTGGTACACCTTGAAGTTCATGTATGTAGCAAAAGCAAGGAAGATCCTGATGGCTTCCATCCTTGCTACTGGTGCAAATGTTTCTTCATAGTCAATGCCTTCTTGTTGATTATAGCCTTTGGCTACAAGTCTGGCTTTGTTTTTAATGACTATGCCATTTTCATCAGTTTTGTTTTTGAATACCCATTTCATGCCTATGACTGAGACATTCTCAGGACATTTGACCAAGGTCATTACCTTGTTTCTGTCAAATTGTTCCAGTTCATCATGCATGGCCTGAACCCAACTTGGATGTGTAAGTGCTTCTTTAACACTTTTGGGTTCAATTGTGGAAATGAAGTCCACAAATAGGCATTCATTGGCTGAGGCTGCTCTTAGACTAGCAGCCATGCTCCTGGTGAGCATGCCTTCAGTAGGCTCTCTAATAATATTGACAAGTTCAATGTCCTGAGACCTAGTCCAACTTTCCTGAGGTCCTGGATACTGATTTGAACTTGTGGAGGCCTGATTGGGTGGAGGGGTTGGTTCTGGAGTAGACACATGATCATTGATTGGATCTTGAGTGTCTACCTGATCACTGAGATTGTTTGGTTCTTGAGCATTTTGAACAGACTGATTAATTTCATCAGTGTTTGCATGTGCCTCAACAAACTCAGTGATGGTTGGGTTAGGTAGGTTGTGAGGGATTATGTAATAGGAGAGGTTAGCATCATCTTGATACTGAGCAGAAGGATTGTTTTCAGGAAGATATTCATCAGGAGGATATCTTGAAGAGTTATCAATTCCTATCTCTTCTACTGAGGTAGTTGAGAACCTTGTGGAAAACTAGAAGGGGGGTTGAATAGTTTTTACTGTTTTTCAAGTTTTATTTGCTTTGTTACTATATGTTAATTTCAAAGGAAACAATCACAAATAAATAATCACACAATGTAAACAAAAGATAAAGAGAGGAAAGATCAAACCACACGACACTGTTGTTTATAGTGGTTCGGCTACAAGGACTCTCTTCCTTGCCCTACTCCACTCCCCGAGTTTCCTACTCGAGAGTTTATCTTTCACTAAGAAACAAACTCCTTTTCTAGGCGGAGAAAACCTTTACACGTCGCTTACTTCCTTTTCCGGTACTAAGCTAAACACCGGGTTCTTTCACAAGGTAGAACCAACCTGACGTCGCCTATTTACTTTACCGACACTAAGCTAGATGTCGAGTTCTTTACACGGGTACAACTACTCCCTACACTCTTTGTGCTTTAAGGACTAAAGCACTAACCACACTCACTGATTACAAATGATGGATATGATGTGTGAAACAAACTACAATATCACACAGTAATGCAACTAAAGGATTACGGTTCTGTAGATCCTTGAATGCTTGATCTCTTTTCTACAAAATGAAAGATCAAAGTGAAATGCAACTATGAATGATGTTAGTAAGATATGTACTGAATGAATATGTGTGTTAAAGCTATATGAGTGATGAGAAAGCCAAATGATCAGCTTGCTATTTATAGGCAAGCTGATCTTTAGCTCACGGATCCCACGGATCCCTCAGAAGGGATCCGTCCTTCATTGGATTTGGATCCGTGGGATGTGACAGCTAAGGTTTAGTTGTATCTTACCATATCTTACCAAATCATCCAAGATCCTCAAATGTCAACTATGTATCTTGCAAATCTAAACAAGATATATCAAAGATATTGTATGTGATGCATGCAATGATGTCATGGAATGATTTTAGAATTAAAGTTTCCTTTTAAGGAAACAAGTTACTAAATAAGCAAACTTGTAATTCTTGGTTATTATGTGAAGTGTAAAATGTGTACTTAAGAGACTTAAGCTAGTATTTATTATTTGCTAAAAGATATTCCTTTTATTTGTCATTAACAAAACTAATAAAAGATCAAAGAATATAAATAACGTTTTTGAGACGCTATTTGTATTAACAATCTCCCCCTTTTTGTTGATGACAAAACATAAGGTATATTTTTGAGCAAGAGAATAAATATAGCATGAGTTCTTAAAAATATATATTAAGTTTGTTTATTAAAGAAAAGTTTTGTAAAAATGTATGTACTGTGATGAATCACAGTTAATGCAAACTTAGTCCTTTCTCCCCCTTTTTGTCGAAACAAAAAGAGTAGCGTAGCGGAATGCGATTTTGAGAACTTTAAAGCTCCCCCTTGTTTTATACTCCCCCTAGATGGAGTAATCAAGGAAATGATGCATGAATCTACAAAACAAACGGTTAGTATATGAAATGCTTATGAGATGCTCCCCCTCGATGTATACTCCTCACTTCTCGAGTACCAACATATACTTTGAAGGGTATGATATGCTGCAAATGAAGTGTTAGTAATGAATGACTTCAATGAAGAAGTAGAATGCTTGTGAAGTATTCTTCCAAACAAGCCTTTTAATATGTTTTGACTTTTAAAAGTCAAAACTAAGTGTCTGATCATTATTTTTACCTAAAGCAATCATAATCAAGGCATAATATAGGTTAGATAATGATGTTAGTTCACAATGATAATGATAATATGCAATATGTTGATCACTCATAAGCATAAAATATCACATTCATAGATATTGAAAATTTTGTGACAAAAGTCACAATGATGAAATGATGTTACAAGTACAATAAAAAGACATCCTAGAAAGAAAATAAAAAGTCCTAAAGCAACAATTTAAAAGGTCCTAACAACTAGTCTAGAAAGCTCCTATTGAGGAGGATGAGAGATTGCGTTTAAACGTTCAAGAACATGGTTCAAGATGAACCTTATCTCATTTTGAAGCTCATGGACCAAGATGTTGGTCCTTTGGGCCAAGTGAGCCGTTCTCTCACAATGTGCGCAATCATGACTTGAGAAACCGGGAGGAAGACTAGGCTCCAAGTTTTGTGGTGGTGGTGGTGGTGATGGTGGTTGGTTGTTGTTGTTGTTTGATGGTTGTTGTGGTGTTTGGAGGGAGTTCATAAGGATTTTTTGAATGTCCATTGCTTCATGAAGGCAATGGTCAACCATACCCGAGAGAGTATAGAGTTGTGTTAACTCCGCACTTATCTCCTCTTGTGTTTGAGGAATGTTGCTCCACATTGCTTCATCAATGGCAATGAGTGTTGAGGTTGGTGATAGTGGTGGTATTTGTGGACGAGGTTGTGGTGCTTCTCGGTATAGAGGACCATGAATCTTCGGATGGAGAGGATGAAATAGCATAGGTTCTAAGTTTTCAAGACTTATTGGTGGAGGATTGGTTGATGTAGGTGGAAGATCTTCTAACTCTTCAAGATATGGTTGTGGAGATGTTGGTGGTGTCCTAAATAGTTCCATGGGTTGGAGTTTTGGTGAGGATGGTGATGAGGCAGACTTCTCAGACTGTGATGGAGCGGGAGCGGGAGCGGGAGCGGGTGGTGGTATGGTTGCTACAGGAGTAATGGTAGGAGGTGGTGTTTTTATGACTACATGTGAGGGAGTTGGAGTGGATAAAGTAAGAAAGTTTTCACTAGCAATGGGTGAGGATATGTTTAGTGGAGATGATTCTTCAGAGGATGAGTTGTGTATGTTGATGAAACAACAAGGTTTCACACTCATACGGGCTGTTCGTTTTAGTGGCTTGGATGTAGAGGAGTTGTTTGATTTTGTCATTGAGACTTTTTGGTGAAGTATGATAGCTAAAATGTACAGGAGAAGAGATGGTTGGGATGTGAATTGAAGATCCTAAAGTGCTAATTTATAGACAGAAGGTTTGTGAGTCTGTGTGTTTGGATTTGATGTGAATCCAATAGAGAATGTTGGTTTCTAATGATTTGGAACAAAAATTTGTGCAGGTCATATCAAAGAAGTCAATCCATTGAGCTTTGGTTGAGTAATGTGTTGTGGATTTGCAGTTAATACAAGGAGATAGTGGAAAATCTGATGATTTGATATTTCCACGGATTTGACGGATCCCTAAAAAGGGTTCCTTCTTTGTATCAGTTTGGTAACTCACACCTAAAATTCAAAAATTTAAATTTTGGTGGGAAATTTTGTTCCTAAGTTTCTAAGAGTTCCTAATGATTTTAAGATGAATTATGATCAGTGAATGAATCCTAAATGATACTAAATACTAAGATTTAAGAATCGGGATAAGTCGAAAAAGTTTTAGAATTTTACTGGGAAACCTGCGGATCCAAGTTGAATCAAAGGCGGAACCTTATTCAGGGATCTGCCGAATCCGCAAGTTGGCGGATGGCGGATCCAACGATAAGCCTTGGCAGAGCCCAGGTTTGGGATCCGCCGGATCCGTATGCCTAAAACTAAAGAAACTAAACAGAACATATGTCATATTTCGCGTTTTTTGACGAAAACCCGAAAATTCACCTAGACCTTACTTAACATCTAATATGTATAGCAAAACAATTAAATATGATAACATTAACACACGATTGTACATAGTTTAATTCGTTCTTAGAAACTTACCGTTTTAGGTGTTATGCCAAACATAGGCTATAACCTGGAAAATTGATAACCATGATGGTTATCTACCTGCAAATGTTAGTTATTACACATACACAACAAGTATTATCAGATAAATTCGAGACACATAGTAGTTTAACATCACAATATCCAACATTGTTCAAAACCAAACACTCCATCAACTAAGCTTCTTCTTCAACTTCTTCATCCCCTTGTGCAATTTCATCATCCAACGACCAAGATTCTTCACCATTCCTTTGATGTTTCGATACTCAGCGGATTCATTTTGAATTGAAGGAAGATGGCTCAAGTATTCGGGTGGAGGAATCCTAGAATTTGGCAAACCATCATCTTCACTCATTGAAGATGATGAGGATGATGTTGGTACACGAGGACGTTTGCCCTTATCAACACTAACCCTAAAGTCGCTCAAAGGAACGAAGGTATGTTCAATTTCATTGTAATCTGGAACAAAGCCTAAATGGTTTGGACGAGCGGGTTCAAAGGCTCTATAAAGTCGGGTTAAGAGCATACCATAAGGCATTGCAATCTTGCTTTGAACCGGAATGTCACACATTCTTTTGGCAACATAATAAGCAAGATTGAAGGGTTGACGAGTAGAGATTTTGTACATCATATGACACAAACAAGCATTGATGTGATCACGGTTTCCTATGGTGCACATCACATTAGCCCTTAAGACATCTTCTATTTTCTTGAATTCGGGTTTGAGTTCATTTAGCTCCATTGCAAATGGATCTCTAGCAACTTCACGACCACGATACATTCTTGTGGGGTTGTTCTTAGGAATGAAGAGATGTACCCTAATCACTTTTTTTGATTCGAGAGGAGTGACATATGGTGCCGTCCTATCGAGATTGGATTCTAAGATTGTTAAGGACCATTTGTCCGAGTAAAGACATGTCCCTTGGTTTGGAATTCCTAAGACCTCACCAAATTGATCAAGAGGGATGTTGACAAGATTTCCATTTGGAGTAAAATGAAGACTTAAGTAACCTTGGTCACTCGAACTAAGACCTACACTAGCATAGAACTCAAGTATGAACCTAGGAACAATTGGTTCATCTATATCTAAAAGAGAATCAAATCGAATTGCGGCTAATTGTTCCCTAAGTTGTGTTCCTTCATAAAACGATGAATCTACGACTCTACCCTCATGGACATACTTTTTCTCTAAGGCTTTGAAAATTTCGATTTGGGCATTGGTTAGACCTTTGGTTTTGTGGACATTGGGTAAGTAGTTAACGATTCTTTTGTGATCGTAGTTGGTTGCGGGAGGCATGATTTTCCTAAATACAAAAGTTACATAGTTTTAGTTAAGATGATCAAAGGAAGTGTAAAATTCCTAGTGTGTGCCTACATGGGGACAATGTGGAGGTGCGGTTATCTCGACTCCTTTTGATGCAAGAAAAATTAGTTTATGCAAGTTTTGTTTATAAATGAGAGATAACCCAAACGCTCCTATTTCAATGTAGCTACGGTTGAATGTACCCGAAAATACATATTAATTATGTATTCCCTTTAGCATTCAAGAGACATTATGCAAGTGAAGTCTAAAAGATAACGTTTTTGCATTTGTATGAACAATGAAAAATAATCATTTTACCTAGTCGTTAGAAGATTTTAGTGAAAAATTTTCATGGGGTTTTTGTTAAATTAAGACAATGTGCTATGAGATGCAATTCCTAACTAAGAAAAACATGTTTTTAAGTATAATGCAATAAATATGTTTCATGATTTTTCAAGAATTATGCATATATCCCAAGTTTTGGTTTTTGTGCATGAAATGGAAATCCTAGACGCAGATCAGGAGTATAAATATGATAAGAATACTTACAGTGATGTTAGAAGCATAAATTTGTGGAAGAAAATGGTCTAAATTGTGATGGAGATTAAGTGTGTGTCGAGTATAGTAAGGTGATATGTTTTGGAGTGAGGAATGAATAGTAGTTGTTCTTATTTATTTAATAATAAACTGAATTCAGCATGCGACGGATCCGGCGGATCCAAAACAAAGGATCCATCCTTGTTGTCGATTGGATCCGCGGATCAGAACACATGTTTTGGTTTAGTGTCGTGTGTGGCTAAACTAATGTTTATACTTATGTTTCACCTAATCACTAGGTTCCATTAATCCTAATCCAAGTCTAAGATAGTTGAAAGGTTCTCGTTTAAGTGGTTTTGTGAGAATATCGGCAATGTTGTCCTCTGAGGAAACTTTCTCAATTGAGATGATTCCCTTCTGTACATTGTCGCGAAGGAAGTGATGGCGTATTTCAATATGTTTGGTTCTAGCGTGTTGGACTGGATTTTTGCTTAGATCGATAGCACCTTTGTTGTCGCAAAGAATGGGAATGTTGTTGAGTTCAATTCCATAGTTGACGAGAGCTTGTTTCATCCACAGTGCTTGTTGACACGCCTTTCCTGCAGACACATACTCTGCCTCTGTTGTTGAGATTGCGAGGGCAGTTTGTTTCTTAGCGAACCATGATGTTAGACAATATCCTACAAAAGTACAAATACCGCTAGTACTTTTCCTATCAACATAATCACCTGCGTGATCTGTGTCAGTATACACTATGGTTTCTACACCCATTCCTTTGGGATACCATAATCCTAAGTGTGTAGTAACTTTGATGTACCTAAATATTCTTTTAACGGCTTCAAGATGGGACGTTTTTGGATCTTCTTGAAAACGTGCACATAGACAAACACTAAACATAATGTCAGGCCTACTAGCCGTAAGATAGAGTAAACTACCAATCATTCCTCTATATTTAGTGCTATCTACGGATTCATTTTCTTCATCCTTAGTAAGTTTGGTTTCGGAGGACATGGGTGTTCTCATGGGTTTTGAGTCTTCAAGACCAAACTTCTTAAGCATATCTTTGATATACTTTGATTGGTTGAAGAATATCCCATCTTCTAATTGTTTAATTTGGAGACCTAAGAAAAAGTTTAGTTCCCCCATCATACTCATTTCAAACTCGTCATGCATGATTTTTGAGAAATCGTCGCATAACTCTTGACAAGTTGAACCGAATATAATGTCATCCACATATATTTGGACTATGATAATATGTGATCCCTTTTTCTTGGTGAAGAGAGTATTATCTACTAGGCCCATGATATACTTATGGTCAACTAGGAAAGTCTTAAGTCGATCATACCAAGCCTTTGGTGCTTGCTTAAGTCCATATAAAGCTTTCTTAAGTTTGAAAACATAATTTGGTTTTTCAAAGTCGGCAAAGCCGGGAGGTTGTGCAACATATACTTCTTCATTTATAAGACCATTTAAGAAAGCACTTTTGACATCCATTTGAAATAACTTAAAATCATGTGCATATGCATATGCAAGTAATATTCTAATAGACTCAAGTCTAGCTACGGGTGCAAAGGTTTCATCGTAATCTATACCTTCTTGTTGATTGTAACCTTGAGCTACTAGCCTAGCTTTATTTCTAGATATAATACCTTTTTCATCCATTTTATTTCTAAAGACCCATTTGGTGCCTATTATGGTTTGGTTTTTAGGTGGAGGGACCAATGTCCAAACATCATTTCTAATAAATTGATTAAGTTCTTCTTGCATAGCAATTACCCAAGATTCATCTTTTATTGCCTCGTCTATATTTTTAGGTTCAATAGTTGAAATAAAACAAAAATAATTACTTTCATTTTGAGCTTTGGATCTTAATGTTCTTTCATTAAGTTTTCCTATGACGTTTTTTAATGGATGACTTTTAGTTTCTTTAATATTGACTATTTCTCCTTTTACAGGTTCATTGTCATTTTCAATGTTTTCTATATCATTAACCATTTGACTTTCAACTAAGTTATCATCTACCAAAGGTGATGTCTTAGAGGGAGGTGGACTTTCGTTGAATGTTACGTTCAACGATTCCTCGACTCTTGATGTTTTCTTGTTTAATACAATGTATGCTTTACTGTTTTGTGAGTACCCAAGAAATACACCTTCATACGACTTTGGGTCGAACTTAGTGAGATAATCCTTTGTGTTTAAAATGAAGCACTTGCTTCCAAAAACTCTAAAATATCCTAATGTAGGCTTTTTGCCTCGATAAATTTCATAAGGAGTTTTATTTAAAAATTGTCTAATTAAAACTCTATTTAGGATATATGTAGAAGTATCTACAGCGTGATACCAAAACTTTTGTGGTATGTTTTGTTCATTTAACATAGTTCTACTCATTTCTTGAATTGTTCTATTTTTACGTTCTACTACACCATTAGATTGAGGTGTACGAGGAGCCGAGAAATTATGAGTTATTCCATTATTATCACAAAAATTTCCAAATTGAATTTCATTGTCAAATTCTCGACCATGGTCAGTTCTAATAGATACTATATTACTTCCTATTTGATTTTGAATTTTCTTGCTTAGAATTTCAAATTTGTCGAATGCCTCATTTTTAGTTTTCAAAAACTTTGTCCATGTATATCTAGAGTAATCGTCTACTATGACTAAAGTGTAAAAATTTCCTCTATAACTTTGTATAGCCGACGGGCCAAACAAATCCATATGTAATAATTCTAGGCATCTAGATGTAGATACCATGTTTTTAGCCTTATGGCTATTATGTACTTGTTTCCCAATTTTGTAAGCATCACAAAAGTGTTGGTCATATTTCAACTTGGGTAGGTTCCTAACGAGTTCTTTGGATGACAAAGATTCAATAAGCCTCATATTAGCATGACCTAAGCGTCGATGCCATAGAGTTGAGTTTTCATCCAAGGAGGTAAGACATAATTTATCTTTAGGTGTTTTATCTAATTTCATAACATAGACATTATTCTTTAAAACACCTTTTCCTACGGTTATGCCATCTTTAAGTATTTTACTTCCATTTTCACTGAAAAGGACGTTATACTTTTTGCGGCACAATTGACTTATACTAAGTAAATTAAATCCTAAATTATCTACATGAGCAACATTATCAATAGATAGAGAGTCATGAGAGATTGTACCTTTTCCGATGATTTTACTTTTAAGCTTGCTACCGAATGTGACATTACCTCCGTCAAACATTTGATAGGTTGAGAAAAGATTTTTGTTTCCCGTCATGTGTCTTGAGCACCCACTATCTTTGATCCACTCATCAGGTTCAAGATCAACTTTCAAGCATACCTAAGTTCATAAAAGACTCAAGCATTTGGTCCCCAATATCTCATGGGTCCGTTTGGGTTAAACATGACATTATCATGGTTTATGTATGTAAATGGTGGACAATTGTTCCATGACATATAACTAGGACCATGAAAGTTTCTAGGTATGTTTTGGTTCCAATTATTTTGATAAGTATGTTGTGGATTAACTATACTCTTTGGAAAGGGGTGTTTGGGAAAACTCATTTGAGGTCTCTGTTGATCCGTTTTAACTCTATATTCATTTCTAGCTTGTCCTCTTCCTAAAGATACTGCTGGTTTATGTTTATTATTGGTTATACTACTGTTAGGTTTCTTAGTAATTTTAACAAACTCGGAACGGTCGACTTTGTGAACCTTCTGTTCAACTTCTGTACTCGCGGATCCTTTGGATACACTTGGCGGATCCAAATTTTTGGATCCGTCAGATCCGTGAGTGTCCAACTTGGTTGAATCAGTTTTATTCACAGTCTGTTCCTTATGATCACTAAAGGTTCCTAGTTTCATAAAGCCTAGTCCTGTTTTATCATGAGGTAGCTTTTGCATTTTCATTATTTCATCTGCACAACTTATGTTTTTATCAAACCTTTTAAACTTTGAATTTTGTTTGATCAAATCTTCCTGTGTGGTTCTTAAGGTTTCTAATTCAAGTTTTAGTTCTTGACAAGACACACACGTTTCTTTACTATCTTTACCTTTTTCAATTCGTATTGCTTTTTCTTTAAGCCAAAATACTTCATTTTCTAAAAGTGTCGTCTTTGTTTTCAAAAACTTGTTTTTGTTTATGATTTTTAAAGTAATGTCACACAGTTTGTTATATTCTACTTCTAAGGTTTCGTCATCTACAGAGGAGTATGAATCAGAATGTACCTCTTTTGTGTCATTAGCCATAAGTGCCATTTCGTTGTTCTTAGGCTCATCATCATCATCTCCTTCACTATCGCTCCAAGCTCCACTAACGAAGGCTCTTTGAGACTTGGTCTTTGGAGGCTTCGGACATTCTCCTATTAAGTGACTGGAGTCACCACACCTATAGCATTTCCTATCAATCTTACCTTTCTTATCGTCTTGATCTTTCCGAGAGGATTTCTTTTCATCACGAGGTGGTTTTACAAACTTTCCTCGTCTCCTGAAGAATTTCTTGAAATCCCTCACGGCCATGGCATACTCTTCGTCATCACTGTTTGAACAAGACTCATCATCATCACTTGACTCGACTTTGGCTTTTAAGGCAATAGACTTAATCTTCTCCTTTTTGCCTTTGACAATTTCCGAGTCTTTTTCCATAATCATTTTGTGAACTTTTAGGTTTCCTATGAGCTCATCCAGTGTCATGCTTGAGAGATCTTTAGATTCTTCAATAGCTATCACCTTTGCTCTCCATTTCGGATGGAGTGCTCTTAGAAATTTCCAGACAAAATTCTTACTAGAAAAAGATTCATCAAGTGCTTTAAGTGATGTAATAATAGTATTGAACTTAGCAAACGCACTATCAATGGTCTCATCTTCAGAGATAACAAATTGTTCATATTGTTGGACAAAAAGATCAATTTTGTTATCTTTTACTTGTGAGTTCCCTTGATGTGTGATAATAAGAGATTGCCAAATATCCTTAGCCGTTTTACACATAAAAACTCTTTCATATTCTTTCTTAGGTAAGGCATCATAAAGCATCATTTTGGCTTCATTATTTTTGGCAATTAGTTTCTTTTGCTCATCACTGTGACGAGTAAGAGAAACTCCTTCATCCCGACCACCCGAAATATTATTACTAATAGGTTTGTAATCACCATCAACTACAATATACCATAGATCTATATCCTTTGACTTTACATAAATCTCAAAGCGATTTTTCCAATAAATAAAACAATTTGGTTCAAATAGAGGTGGTCTCTGCATAGATTGCCCTTCTTTAAAGTTTTCAAAATCCATGGATCGTTTTAAGTTTTAAAATACAATATATTTTAAAGATCTTAAGTAACGTAGCTCTTGATGCCAATTGTGGAAAACTAGAAGGGGGGTTGAATAGTTTTTACCGTTTTTCAAGTTTTATTTGCTTTGTTACTATATGTTAATTTCAAAGGAAACAATCACAAATAAATAATCACACAATGTAAACAAAAGATAAAGAGAGGAAAGATCAAACCACACGACACTGTTGTTTATAGTGGTTCGGCAACAAGGACTCTCTTCCTTGCCCTACTCCACTCCCCGAGTTTCCTACTCGAGAGTTTATCTTTCACTAAGAAACAAACTCCTTTTCTAGGCGGAGAAAACCTTTACACGTCGCTTACTTCCTTTTTTGGTACTAAGCTAAACACCGGGTTCTTTCACAAGGTAGAACCAACCTGACGTCGCCTATTTACTTTACCGACACTAAGCTAGATGTCGAGTTCTTTACACGGGTACAACTACTCCCTACACTCTTTGTGCTTTAAGGACTAAAGCACTAACCACACTCACTGATTACAAATGATGGATATGATGTTTGAAACAAACTACAATATCACACAGTAATGCAACTAAAGGATTACGGTTCTGTATATCCTTGAATGCTTGATCTCTTTTCTACAAAATGAAAGATCAAAGTGAAATGCAACTATGAATGATGTTAGTAAGATATGTACTGAATGAATATGTGTGTTAAAGCTATATGAGTGATGAGAAAGCCAAATGACCAGCTTGCTATTTATAGGCAAGCTGATCTTTAGCTCACGGATCCCACGGATCCCTCAGAAGGGATCCGTCCTTCATTGGATTTGGATCCGTGGGATGTGACAGCTAAGGTTTAGTTGTATCTTACCATATCTTACCAAATCATCCAAGATCCTCAAATGTCAACTATGTATCTTGCAAATCTAAACAAGATATATCAAAGATATTGTATGTGATGCATGCAATGATGTCATGGAATGATTTTAGAATTAAAGTTTCCTTTTAAGGAAACAAGTTACTAAATAAGCAAACATGTAATTCTTGGTTATTATGTGAAGTGTAAAATGTGTACTTAAGAGACTTAAGCTAGTATTTATTATTTGCTAAAAGATATTCCTTTTATTTGTCATTAACAAAACTAATGAAAGATGAAAGAATATAAATAACGTTTTTGAGACGCTATTTGTATTAACAAACCTGATTGCATCAGTGCTCTCATCAAAGGTAACATGAAATGTTTCCTCAGTCTGCTGTCTCCTTGTGTTGAACACTCTGAAGGCTTTTGAGACAAGTGAGTATCCCAGGAAGTATCCATCATCAGCTTTTGCATCAAATTTCCCTAAGTGATCCTTGTGATTATGAATAAACACAGGACACCCAAAGACATGAAAGTAGCTGATGTCAGGGATTCTTCCTTTGAATAACTCATATCGGGTTTTCCCATGTCTCTTGACAATGATGGATCTGTTTTGTGTATAACAGGCAGTTTTGACTGCATCAGTCAAAAAATGTTTGGAAAGGACTGATCCACTTAGCATTGTCCTAGCAGCTTCAATGAGTGTTCTATTTTTCCTTTCAGCAACACCATTTTGTTCAGTTGTGTATGGAGAGGAAAAGTTTTGGGAGATACCTTTCTCATCACAGAAACATTCAAGTTCATAATTTTTGAACTCAGTCCCATTGTCAGTTCTAATTTGTTTGACCTTAATGTCATTTTGATTTTCAATGTTCCTGACAAAGGACATTATTGTTTCAGCTGCCTGACTCTTTTTGATCAGGAAGAATACCCAAGTGTATCTAGAGTATTCATCCACAATGACCAGAGTATACTTCTCATGGTTAATAGACCTTGGACTGACAGGTCCAAATAGATCCATATGGAGAAGATGTAGGCAGTTCCTGATGGAAAAGTTGGTTTTGGTTTTAAAGGATGCTCTGTGATGTTTACCTTTTTCATAAGCTGAGCATGGTTTATCCTTTGAAAACACAAGTGATGGTAAGCCAAGGACCTTGTTTTGTTTTACAAGATTGTTTATGTTTTTAAAGTTCAGGTGGGAGAGTCTCTTATGCCAAATCCAGTTGAGTGTATCAGTGGCCTTAGCAAAGAGACAAGTTCCATCCTGAGTTAGACAGGACATGTCTAATACATAAACATCTTGTCTTCTTGTTGCAATGAGGACAATTTCCTTATTTGCATTGAAGATGGTTCCTTGCTTATCATCAAACTGGACTATGTATTTTGTATCACATAGTTGACTGACACTGATCAGATTGAACTTAAGACCATTTACATAAGCTATGCTAGTAAAGACAATACCATTGCAGTTTACTGAACCATAACCTTCAGTGAGACATGATGAATTATCAGCAAATATCACTTTGGGTCCTGGTTCTTCCACATATTTGTGCAGACACTCCTTAACACCAGTCATGCTCCTTAAACATCCACTGTCTAGATGCCAAACAGGATCCCTGGCATGCCTCTGCACAAATAGTAAATTGGGTCAGTTCTTTCTAGGACTCCATTTCATGGAGGGTTTTGTATTGTAGGTCTTTATGAAAGTATTAATCGATTCATGGTCAGTGGTTGAGTGGACTGAGCTACCACATGTTTTGCATTTTGTCGCAGGGGTAGCCTCAGTAGTCTGGGAGGATTATTTATTCATTCCTCATCTTGACTGAACGACCCTCTCTTTTCCTGAGGATTTCTGAGTGGAACTTCCACTAGATTCACAGTGTTTGTCAATTTGACAATCCTCAGGATGATGGTCATTGAATCCATACAATGGGCAAGGTGGAAAAGGCTTGGCCTTTTTCTTCAGTTACTGCTTAGAATCAGAAGGGTAGTTGTAGGTCACTAATATCTCAAATACACACTCGTATAATGAACTATAAAACTCGTACTACTACTAAACTAAGCTATGACTAGAGAAGATAAGTAAATAAGCAATAAGCTAAAGAGAATAAGATGAGAATAAGATAGAAAGGAAGGCTTTCATTATTTGAATGATTCAAGGACAAGGCTTGCGCAACTTACATGAAAAACCAACAACAATAATGAACACACTAGCTCCCTATTTATAGAAACAATCTAGGGCAACATAGGCTAGTGTGTATGATGTGTAAATCGTATGGGCTTCACGGCCCATGGACCACTAATGGACCGTGGCCTTTGCACATTAATATGATCCTATTTAAGCAACCTATTAGTGAAATGTACAAGACTTGAAATACTTATAAAACATGTTCCTAACAATCTCCCCCTAAGTCTTGAACATCTTGGTTGCTTGACGTCATCTTTGCTTCTTAGGCTTCCGACGTCTTCATAATCTTTGTTTCTTTGTTCTTGTTTTGAGATGATATGATGTTGTCTCAATCTTCCAATCTCCAATGTCTTCTCGTCTTCTCCATCATGCTCATATGTCTTTGATTTGTTTTCTGCAACATGTTCTCATTTTTCAATCTTAAACTTAAGAGAGGTTGAGATGCTTGAACTTATGACTTTACTATATCATATGTTGAACTTTTGATGTTACTGAGTCTTTGAGAGAACATTTCTTCAATATATGAACATGATGGAGTCTTGATGGTCGAACTCCAGCTCCTCAGCAGCAGCAGCAGCAGCAGCAACAGCAGCATCAGCACGAACCAACCGGTACTTACAGGCTCAGACTTGAGATCATCAACAGCATAGTGTGAAGACTTTCTCAAATCCTAACCCAGACCGTTCTGAACCGGATTCCCCCGAAAGGGATAACACGGACACACCGAAGTGCACCCACGATTCAGTGAGTCGCTGGAGATCACCCCACGACTGTAGACCGTTTGGAGCAAACACTAAGCGTAACCCACAAGGAGTTACCGAAGTGACCTGCTGTCAGAGTTGTTTGATGTTGTTCTGGCAGGATTTCCATTCAATCATTGATAATCACAAATTGTGACTTCTCTCATGAATGTTCTCGGCAGATTGCTAAGATTTGCGAAGGACACTTTCCTAAGTTACAACTGATGCCCATGATGTAGAACACCAGAGTAATTCTAAGTGTACCTAAGAGATCTTTTGATGAATCTCATGGCTCTAGACTCAATTAGTGCACATTTGTTTGGTCGTCGAAGGCGTGGAGCAGATTGCCTCCTTTTCAATATCAACACTCTCGTAATGAGAGGTCGATAGATTATGAAGGGTTCTCTGTGTGAATGAAACAAATGTCTTTTGAGAGACACTTGAGTGGATTAGAAGGTTTATTAGTGCGTCACTGGGTCCATGACGTCTTTAGTCTTCAATACCGGTGATGCTCATCAACCAGTAGATTATGAATTGAACCCGGTGTCTGCCCTAAGGTTGAACAAATGGAGGGCTATTTCTTTTCACCATTTTCTTTGCTTTTCTTTTTAATTCTTCAACCCCTTCTTTCTCCGTTCATTTATTTTCTCCTTTTTATATCATACCTAGGACTTTCTAGTTCTAAACTATTGGTATTGTCCTTGGGTAGATCCCTCCGGCTCTGGCGGATCATAGGACGGTTTTCCCTAACCTTAGTCACCTTATAACTCCATGACTATCCTAATGATGCCATAAAAACCAAAACCATTGAAAATCTTCTCAAAGTGTCGATAATTTGTAAAGACATTTTGTTGACACTTTGAGGTTTTGATGATTTTCAGAAAGACTCCCCCTTAACATGTGCGCATAAATAATAAATTTGAAATTTGCACATGCCGGAAGGAGTAGGCACTTTTGAATTGATTGAATTTCAATGAACCTGATCGTCGCGAGACACGCTTACATCACCAGTTAAACTGGCTTGAAATTATTACCCGTCCGGATCAGTTTCAAAGATTATCGCTCGAAATCGGTACATTCTACTCAGACACGTCCTTTGCGAGACACGCTTACATCACCAGTTAAACTGGTTTGAAATTATTACCCGTCCGGGACATGTCCTTTCGACTACTGACTTTTCCTATCGTCAATTCGAGGGTCAATTCTGAGTATGAGCACAAGAGATTCCAGCAAATGAGACATCATATTTTAATCATCTTTTACTTCTCCCCCTCAAAAATAGCATACTCATGATGTTTTTGGAAAACGTTTATGATTAAAATATGCTGTTTTTGAGTTTTAGGGAAGAATTTCAAGAACATTAATATTTCTTAGAACAAATATTATATTTTCAAATACTCCCCCTTAACAAGGGAATACTTGTCCTTATGAGCAGAATGTTTGAAAAAACTTTAGAAAACATTCTGGTTTTAATTCTGCTCATAAGTAAGAAGCTTTCGCTCCTTTTTCAGGATTGAGGCACTGAAGCGTACCTCAGGGTCCTTTCTTTGGGGTCCGGGTTGTACACTGTTATGTGTGCACAAGTCGTTGTCATATTACAGTCATATATAAGTAAGAATTATGAATGAATAATGAATATTGAGATCAAATTCTTACAATTAACCGCCTTTGCCAAAAGTGGTGAATTGTGGATCTGTCCTCTGAAATAATCTGATGGCAAATGGAGGACGACCCCCAACATATGTTTCCAACCTCCTCATCTGATCCCTTCGGTAGAGCCTTTCTTCGATCGACCAGATAAAATTCTTGACTTGCCTAAGCTGATGATGATTCCATTTCTTGTGCTTCTTCAATACTTGATCCTGAACTCGTGAAACTAACCCATCTCGAACATTCTTCAGAGTGTCATCACAGAACTTGTGAATCTCTTTATGTGGCATGAAACGGTTAGTGTTTGTAGCACTTCTGTAGACGAATCCGAAGACAGGGTCGTTCTTGAGTAAGTACTGAGGCTCCTTGTTGTCAGTAAGAGTAAACATGGGTTCCTCAAGATTCAGCTTCTTCTCATAACTTTCAACTCCAAGCTGAAGATCCTCGACACGTTCTTTGATAACCGTTCTTCTGATGAAGTGACAGATAGCCGTGCTAAACGCATACAGAAGAGTAGGATTAAGATGATTCAGCTTCCCTTGTACTTTCATCAAATACAAATCTTCAATGTCATTGAGATTGAGTGCGGGAAAATCTGGTTCATTGAACGTGTAAAGTAGATCATCTTGTCTGCGAACAGTGATCTCAGAAATGAATGTGTAGCCAAGCTTTTGCAATCCCTTAGCATCAAGCACCGCCTTGATATGAAGATCACTGAACACCTTTTCACGGGAGGCCATGAGGCCAAGCTTGTACTTGTACCACGACTTACGTTTGTCAAACCAGTGGTGAATTCCAAGTTCAGCGTCACGATCATATTTTGCAAGTTTGTTGATGAATAGTTTACGGTGTCTAGCGTCTTCCTCAATGGCAGGATTGATGTAGTTCGCAGCAGGAGTGAATGTGATTGAGGTAGCATATTTTACTTTACTCGAAGCCTCATGTACAAGTAGTTCCAGATCTTGATTGAAGAATAATGCAAATGGGATTTCTGACATTCCATGGTATGGTCGGATCACAGGAAGTGGTTTTGTCCAGTCAGTGATGTATGGACATTTCTTACTGTCAAGACCACCTTCCCTGAATACATCTGGATTTGTCCAATCGAAGTCTTTGGATAGTGCCCTAGCAATGTTCTCCAGATGATATTCCAACTCAACGGTACTTGCAGATTTATCTTTTAAAAGAATGAAGGCATCATTTTTTATTCTACGAAGCTCTCTTTTTGTCATCTTCTTAATGTTGAATGCATGTTTGACTTTCTGAGTGTATTCAAACGTGTTATCTTCTATTTTGGAAGCTTCATCGTTGTTGATCTGAGCCCTTGCAAGATGGTCGAACCAGTCGTTTCCTTGTAAGTCTTCATCAGTATCTAACCATGTTACCACAGCTGGTTCTTCAGAAGGTTTCTTACTGCTGGAAGGTTTAGACTTTGCTGGTTTTGGAGGTGGTTGGGGTGGATCATCTTGAGGTTGAAACTCAATGTCTTCATTTATGAAATGTTCAAAGTGATGCTCGGTTTCCTTAGGACCAGATTCTTGATGTTTTGGAGGTGGTGAAGAAGTTTTCTGTTGTGTTGGTTCCTGAATGTGAATACCAGATCCACTCCCAGTCTTTTGTTTCTTCTGAGTGGGATTTGGATCTTGGTCCTCATTGTCGTCATCACGAATCCTTTTACCCTTATCAGCAGCAACTTTGCAAGAAACCTTCTCAATGTGTGCTTCAATAGACTTTATGAGACTGATATCTTCAGGAGAAGGAGATGTCATAGCATGGAATCTGTTGAGAAGTTCAAGTTTGAGTTCTTCAGTGGTGAAGTCTTTGAGTTGCTTGAAGCCAGAATTGGAGATGATTGCTTCTTTGACCTTGACATCAAGTTGAGTATTGACATGCTCGTTAATATTTTTCTGAAGATCAGCAGTGAAGCGTTTGACATAATGTCTTATCTTAGTTTTGATATTATCTTCTATATCAAAAGTAAGAAACTCATCCATATTCTGCTTTGTTTGCTGCATCTCCTTGACTTGATCAGACAGATCCTTGATAAGGTTTTTCATATCTGTCATTTGTTCTTGCAACTTGCTCTCTTTTCTTGCTTGAGCAAGTTTGGCTGCTTTCTTTATTTGCCTGGATATGGGTGAGAGGACTTCAACTCTTGTGACTTTGGCGATTTTACTGGCCTGTTTGCCTTTCATGACTGTTCTAATTCTTTCTGCCATTGTTGCTTTGCCTTTGGGTGATGATGATTTTGATGGTGATGGAGTGAGTGAAGGTATCGATGATGAAGAATTAGGAGGTGTAGGATCCTTGTGAGATGAAGATGGAGGTTTTGGAGAGTTGCTGGGTGATACTGGAGGAGTTGGATGCTTGGGAGGTGAGTTAGGAGGTGTGGTAGGTTTGGGAGAAGGAATGGGAGGAGTCTGATCTCGTGATTGTTGTTGAGGATACTTATTAATATCCATAGGATCACTAAGTGCAGAGATATTGTAGTTATCGGCTTCATCATCCTCCTTTTGTTTCCTTTCCATTTCTTCCTTCCTTTTCCTTTCTATTTCAGCAAGTGCCTCCAGCTCATTTGCAGCTTCAGTAGCCTTTGATCCAGTAATTTCCTTTTCTTCATCAGAATCTCCCCATTCACCAGTGTCATCTTGGTGATGTACCTCCTCTTGATGTGGGATGTCATCAAACATTGAATCTGAAATTTCATTTTCTGTGAAGACTATCTTTTCTGATTCAGATTGTGTTTGATTCTCCAAGTCGGGTTGATTAACCGAGCTTGATTGAGGAGGGGGAACCGTAGATGTAGCCATATCGGGTTGATTAACCGTATCTGGCTGAACTGGTGCTGGAGTGACTCCTGATCCTCCTGCTCCCTTAGCAATTTCTTCCTTCTTCTTTTCTTCCAATTCCCTCATTACTCTCATATGTAGAGCTGCTCTTCTCTCTTCATCAATCTTCTTTTGTATAATACTTGCCTTAGCTGCATTCTCCATGTCAAGCTGTGTTTGAAACTCAGCTTCTTTCTCATTAAGTATTTCCAATTCTGGTTCAGTGTCTTCAGAGGATTCAGAAGATTCATCACGAATACCAATGTCTTCAACTTTTGGTTTTGGAGCAGTCTTTACAATTCTCCTCTTGCTTTGGGGTTGTCTCTTTGAAGCACTCGATGCACTTCCAGCTTTACTAGCTCTACTACTTTTGGAACGAGTCTTGGAAGAACCTGTTCCCTCAGTTAGTTTAGTTATGCCGACAAGCTTCTTTTCATAAGCCTGAATGTAATCTTCGTAAGCAGGAGTTTCCTTGACCTCATCAGTAAGTAGAACGTCAAACAATTTAAGACCTTGTTTGTGAGTGCTATCCTTTGGAAAGTATACTGATTTGAAATCCGTGTCCATCTTTATCACATGTCTTTCTCTGTCTTCGGGTCGATTAGAAATATCATGATGCTTATCAAGGAGAAGACTGATCAGCAACTTAGTGTAACGGACAAATGGAATTTTAGTCAATGGTTTTTTATACTGAGCCCGTATTTGAAACATAAGATATTCCCAGATAATAGCAGCAAAATCAAGGTTATGTTTGGTAACAATTCCCCAGAAGAGTTGAGCATGAGAAAGTCTGGGATGTTCGTGACCATTGTCTCTTCCAGACACTAATCGAATCAGAATGTAGTACATTGCTCTCCATGGTTATGGAATGGACTTAGCATTGATATTTGAGATAATGTTGAGTGGAAGATTGGGATCTACATCATATCCAATGCCAATGAGAAAGTTGAGAATGTCTTGTTCAGTGGGTGAAGGCCAGTATTGTCGTGAGATATCCGGTGGATTAGGTAGAGATAAAGCTTCACGTAGATGTGCTGGTGTGACTTTGACTTGTTTTCTGTCAAGAGTGCATGTGAAGAACTTGTCACTGTCATCAGGGTTGATAGTGCTCCACATCTGATGGATGTATAACTCAGGAATACTATCTGAATTCTCCAAAATACTATGGCATTCATGTCTTTTGAGGATTTCAATAACAATGCGACAACTTGGTTTAGCACACTTGATGTTGTCAAAGACAACTCTTGAATTGTTCTTGCCATACTTAGCCGTGAATCCTTGTGGGAATAATTCAGCTTTGGTGATCAATGGAAGTGGTCGTTGTTGTTGTTGTGAAGACATTGTGGATAATCTGAAATAGCATTATGAAACCAATTTGCAGGATATATGTGTGTTAGCATTAGTTGAGACTAAGTGTTTGCACATAACATCCTTTATTAACATGACTATGCTATCGTTAATCTATGAATTGATCATTTTAATTTGCATAAGAAACCTTCTCTTTAATTTGACAAGACTTAAGGAAATTTGTAATTTCTTTGGAAATTTGTAATTTCGAAGGCAGTTGTCAAATGCGAGAGATTGTGACAAATGCGAGAGAAATTACCAATTGCGAGAGAAAATACCAATTGCGAGAAAAATTGTCAAATGCGAGAGAAAGTCCAATTGCGAGAAAAATTGTCAAATGCGAGAAAAAATTCCAATTGCGAGAAAAATTTTCAATTGCGAGAAAAAATTTTCAATTGCGAGAGCAATTACCATTTGCGATAGCAATCACCAATTGCGAGAGCAATGGCAAATGCGAGAGCAAATGACAATTGCGAAAGCAATTGCAAATTCGAGAATATCTTATACAAGAAATTCCGAAACCCGTTTGACGACGATTTTTCACCAAGATTTTTCATTGCATTTCATTTTAACACAAATTAATGATATCACGCTAATTGCAATGGATTCACATAGCTATTTTTCGCATTTTGTCCAAGTTATACCAAGAATTAACCACAAAATCTCTATAATCAAACTGCTTGTGCATCGTGTTCTTCATAAACCCTAAATTTCAATTAATGGCTAATTGATGTTTCTGGGTTTAATCTGAGGCAACACATGTTCAATTCATATCATAACAACAACATAACAACTCTCTAATTACACCAAAACATTCGCACTCGATTTTCCCCAAATTATGAACATAAACCCTAAAATCAAGAATAAACATTCATATGGATTTCTGGTACGATTAAGCATGCATATATGTTATACAATCATGTTCTAAGCACAGAAGTACAATCATAATCATTCATAACACATAGGATTAAAAATCCCCAAATCTACGCAAAACCTAGAATTACGAATAATCATTATACACAAAATCCACCGTTGGATCTCTAATTCCTTGAAAACCGTTTGTTATAATCACTTAATATTCATAAAAACACTCACAGATTAGTGAAAACTTGAACGGATGATCAGAATCAATGATAGCCGTTGATTAGCTATGGCAGTGAAAGTAAATGAATAACGCAGTTAAGTCAGAGTGCATTTAACTCTTTACTTTTAACTTTTAACCTTTTTTCACAATTAGTCCCTTAACCTCAATATTTAGCACAATTAATCCTAACCAAACGATTTTCAATATTTAGCACTTATGGTCCTCTAAACTTTTGTTGTTACCATCAAAGTCCTAACCATTTAGCAAATAAGCCTTAGGATATACCATCATAACCAATACGAAGCAACAGTGTTACAGAAAACATGCAAGTACAAATTTAAAAAAAAATTTGTGAAATTTTGTGTCTCCCCCTCAACATTTGTTCAGAAATAAATAAAGACGGTTTAATAGGAACAAAATGTTGAATAAGGGTTTGTACTTGCACACACATTTTTTTTTTTAATATTTACAAAGATATTTTTGATGTTTGACTTGGTTAATTGTTTTTGAGAAACTTTTCCAAATCATTTGGCATCAAACATCTCATACCAATCCGGTGAACCAGATCCACAAATCTTGCATGAGGCAAGGCTTTTGTGAACAGATCCGTCAGTTGGTGTTCAGTTCCCACAAAGTATAATTCAACAGTACCCTTTTCCACGTGTTCCTTGATGAAATGGTACCGGAGATCAATATGCTTGGACTTCGAATGTTGTACTGTGTTGCATGAAATGGCAATGGCACTCTTGGAGTCGCAATACATCGGAATCTTGTTGAATATGTAACCGTAGTCCATCAGTTGTGATCTCATCCATATGACTTGAGCACAACAGGCAGACATGGCTACATACTCAGATTCTGTTGAAGACAGGGAGGTACAATCTTGCTTCTTTGACTGCCAAGAGACTAGCTTGTCACCCAAAAACTGTGTTCCTCCGGATGTACTTTTCCTTGTGTCTAAGCACCCTGCATGGTCAGCGTCTGAAAATGCAACAAGTTCAAACCCAGAATCCTTTGGATACCAGATCCCCAAATTAATGGTTCCCTTTATGTATCTAAGGATTCTTTTAACGGCTGACAAATGCCGTTCAGTCGGTCGAGACTGATATCGGGAGCAAAGATATGTGGCAAATACAACATCCGGTCTGCTAGCCGTGAGATACATGATCGAGCCAATCATACTACGATACTTCGTAGGATCAATGGGTGTCCCATGTATGTCAGCATCTAGCTTCGGGGATGAGGAGGACATTGGGGTATTATAGGTGTCACAGCTGGTCATACCATGCTTTTTCAGGATTTCCTGAGCATATTTTGACTGACTTAGAAATATACCACGGGGTGATTGATGAACTTGCAATCCTAGAAAGAAGTTAAGTTCACCCATCATAGACATCTCAAAGTTTTGTTTCATCAGTTTAGAAAAAGCGTTTGAATATTTTTTATTGGTTGAACCAAAAATAATATGCTATCGTTGTACTGTGCTAAATCAAACGATACGGCGCATCTGACCTCTCAGATACGGCGTATTGCGTTTATTTTTTTTATATACAACGCGTTTAATTAATTCGATACGACGCATCTTTTCCCCAAGATACGGCGTATCTGTTTTTAACAAGAAAATTTTTCTAAGCGATAAAATAATACGACGCATCTGCTTTTGTAGATACGGCGTATCTGTTTTGATAAAAATTTTTTCTAAACGTTAACGCCATACGACGCATCTTCTTTTGAAGATACGGCGTATCTATTATTTTAATTAAAAACAGTTTGCGAATTATTAAACAGATACGGCGTATCGATCTCTGTCGATACGGCGCATCTTACTGAATCAAAAATCTTTTATTTTTAAACGTAACGAAAATACGGCGCATTAACTTTTGTTAATACGACGAATATAATTTGATAAATATAGTTGATTTTTGATATTTACCTTGATCGGTCAGCTACTCTCGTGTGCAAGTTGTTTATTTTCAGGATAAATGATGACTCGAGCATCACCAAGAAAGATTACATTCTGAACCAAACCAAGAGAGGTTAGCTGGAGTTACCGAACATAAGACGACACGAGTGGAGGATAACTCAGTACTGGTAACATTGAACTTCTTAAATTCTTGAAATAGAATCCCAGGTAAACTCTACGATAATTCAACTGCCCAAAGGAAAGTTCTCTACACTATGATCTCAGTTTTATTATCCTTATTATACGTCTGATTCAATTCGTAATCTTAATTTTGTATGCTCAAAAACGATATTTGTTCCTAACCTCGGAATAAATCCTTATCCACTAAACAATAAGATTACGATTATTAATGAAACGTTTATGCCTATTACTCTTATTTTGAATTCATCTATATGGTGTGCCGTTTTTACCCAAATTTGATGTATAAGGAACTGTGTTGCGGAGGCCAAGGTACATTCTTCATTTAAATTTCGTTAACTAACATAGAGATACGGCGGATCTAAATATCCGAAGCGCCGTATCCCTGACCAACTAGGACTTATTGACTAGTCAACGGAATTAACTAGATACGGCGCATCCCAATTTTCTAATACGGCGCATCGTGTCGCCTTATAAATACGACGGGAATACGCCGCATAAATACACACAGTTAAGAACACGCACTAAAATTATACTCAAAATCCGATCATCTTTCTTCAATCCGCCTTTAATCCGAGCATTAAAACGTTCTCCTAATCACAAATACTAAGGTAATTGTTACATTTCGATTTAATTTTGATTAATACAAAAATTAGGGTTTATAGGATTGAATCGATTCGCGCTTAAACGATATAGGGATATGATTAGAACCTGGAATTAATTATTTCCCCTAAGTTAATTTTAGATTTGGACATCGAATTTGGCACTAATTGAATCGACCGAAAATTTAGGTTTTGGGTTTGATTTTGAATATTTAGCGGGAAGGTAAATTAGCTGTGGTTGATTGAACTGATATAAGGAGAATATTATACTGTGATATTTAGTGGAAGTTTACGTCACGAATACGGATTCTTGAAAAACGTGCCTAACCCTTTATTTTATGCTGATATGCTTTTAGATGCGGCGCATCTAGGTTGATTAATGCGGCGTAACGACCTATTTCAAAATTGCTAAAATTTTAGATACGCCGTATTGATTAATCTAGATACGACGCATCTCAATACCCGTATCTGTTGTCTTGCACCGCATCTCTTATACTTTATACAGATACGCCGCATTGATTTAATCAAATGCGCCGTATCTACCTTACTTGCAGACTGTTTTCTGACTGTGAATGTTTATTGCAGATGGAGTTACCTGAGCCTGCACGTAGACACCCGTGGCTTCGTTTTGAAACGATGGGACTAGCACAGGGTGTTGTTGATAATTATATGACTAAGCTCAGAAAGTTTTATCAGAGGAAAGTATTCAGTGTTCCGGTTTTGAATTTTGACAGCATCAACAATATTGACGAGGGTAACGCTGCTGAAAGGTTGAGAACTAGGTTGGAAATGATATACAAAGATGGGGAGGGGCAGATTTTGTTCAGGTCCTATGCCTGGGAAAGGTTGTTCAGGATAGAGGAACCGTTAATTAAGGTTTTGATGTTGGAGTTTTTCTGCACTTTACACTATAGGGAGACTGATCTCGGTCTCGACACGTTTGACACTCTAGTATTCAGATTGGGTGGTTTTGAGAGAAGGATGTCTATGGGACAGTTTATACTTGCTCTTGAGTTGCATACTACAGCAGAGATGGCATCTCCTGGTTTTACTGATTATTGGGCTAACAGCTTAAGAGTTGTTTCAGATCGTGGGGAGTTGGGAGATTACTGGGTTGAGATTTCATCTGGAGGTGATTCTACCTCCACCACTCCCTCGTACACACTGATTAGAGAGCCGATGAGGAGGCTTTGTCATCGCCTGATTGCCCTGACTATTGCCGGAAGGGGACAATCCCCTGAGAAGGTAACTACTTTGGATCTTTTTCTCTTGCGGAGCATGGACGGGGGGGCTGTGGTGAACATCCCTCACTTCTTAGCACATTATTTACACCGAGTTGCTCCAGGGAGAGATGGTAGGAGCCAGATGACTGGGGGCCATTTTGTCTCTCGTCTTGCTAGGCATTTTGGGATATTAGGTGATGAGATTCCCGGTGATCTTCCAGTTGATGTTGCTAGATTGCCTAGTATGGATGCGGATTATCTTGCGACTAGGCTTGGGATGTGTGAAGAGATGATTGATGGGTACTTCTGGGCACCACTTGGACCACCTAGGCCTGCTGAGCCAGAGCAGGGGGATGCTCAGGCAGCCCCGGCTGCTGCTCCTGCTCAGGAGGAGGTACATGCACCAGCACCAGCTCCCCGCAATATTGGACAGAGAGTCGAGAGAGTGGAGCTGGAGGTTAGGTCATTGAGGGAGGCTCTGGAGGCGCAGAGAATTGAGCTCGCTGGAATGAGGAGAGATACGAGTTGGCTGGTCGACGGTGTCAGTAGGTTGATGGCTCTTAATGGGGTCAGCCACAACCTCCCAGACGGTGCTTATGTGAGAGGGATTATCAGATACGAGCGCAGGGTCCGCCCCAGGACAGACGGAGCTAGCACTTCAGGGGCCCAATCAGATGACGTGACTCCTGACCAGCCCATGGATTGACTACTCTTTGCATTTTCATTATGGACACGTTTTCCCGTACATTACTTATATTAATTTTGGATTGTACTGACAACTATTCTCATGTTTATATTTAATGTTTCAGTTATGTTTCTTGTTATATCTGACGAAGACTGGCATTAAGTTCAGCACGAGAGTACGAGAGAACATTAGAGATTAAACCGTGGAACGTGCCATTTTACAACAGACTGTTAACAGTCTGTTTGGTAAATTACATGCGCCGTATCTGCTTAAACAGATGCGACGCATCCTATCCTTTATTTCATTTTCATTTTAATTTTCGACTTTAAAACTATTTATCAGTTTATTTTAATGCGGCGCATCCCTGGTTAAGGATGCGGCGCATCTTTATTCTGATCCGTATTTATTCCAGGCTCGATACGGCGTATCTTCTTCAATAAGATACGGCGCATCGACTGACCTGATGATTTTCAGTTTTAATTTTTAAGTTTTATTTTTCCTAACTACTAATGTATTATGCAAGTTGAACCTTTCTTATCTTAGGTGTGTTTTAAAGTGTTGGTGGTATTATAGTTTCCTGGATTTCCTGTGGATAAATCAAGTATGAAGCTTTAACGTTCTAATCCACAAGAAAGATGATTTTTGCTCTTATACTAATGGAGGATCATACCGAGCAAATCTCAGGGGAGTTTTTCCGTTCTAATTCTTTTATTTCCAGTTTTTAACCTTTTATACAAACAACGAGGACGTTGTTTAACTTAAGTGGGGGGATAGGCCTAAACTTTTTCAAGAATTAGAATGCTTAAAATGTGCTTAATATATCAAACTTAAAAATTTTTTAGCATGTTTTTGTTTAAGATCTAAGTTGCATAACTGCACACATGACGTTATTTTCAAAAATTGTGATTTTTCCAAAATTCACAAATCTATGAGTGTGCCGGTGACTTGTAAACTTTAGAACTTGGCTTGTATACTATTCGAGACCACCATAATGAGTATTATTTATTTAATTGGAATGACTTGTCTAACTTGGTAAAATTCTAGGATTACACCAAATAGCCTTTATATGTTATGTGTTATTAACTAACTACACTGGTTAGTTAACCCCCGTATAAACCCTTTTGTTACTCTCATTTTAAGAGTAAGATACCCCTAGAAAAACCCTCAGAGCCATTCCTTTCGTTTCTTACACCTATGTTTAAAATGTTTCGTTACACCTTAAACCTTAGCCTACCCTGTAGATTAGAATCCGTGGTTGGTTAATTGCTATAGGCAGAGTGTGTTTCCTTACATTACCTGTGTTCGCGTGCGTAATTCATTATATATGGTTAGGTCGGGAAATTGCACAATGCAAATTGGAGTGAAAGTAAATATTGTATATTTTTGAGTTTATTTTTCGTGTGTTTACTACTTTCACTATTACCATTATTTCTGAAGTTATGAAAAGTATGAATAAAAATTATCCGGAAAGAAAGTTGTAGTGATGTGGTGAAATTTTACACATCTATGTTTATGTTTCAAAAAAAAAAAAAAAAAAAAAAAAAAAAAAAAAATGAAAAAAAAAAAGAAAAAGAAAGAAAAAAGAGTTGGATGTTTATTTTAAGCCAACGATGTAAAGTTATGTAAGTGGTTCATATGGCCACTATTTGTTGTACTATATCTATGGATTGAATGGGAATTGGCAGTTATGGGAACGCCAATTAAGGTTTATTCTTTGATTAAGATCTTGTTGAGTATGATTCGTGTCTACCTAAAGCGTGTGTTTCAAGTGTTAAAGCGTGAGTTATTCAATGATATGAGTCTTATTCATGGGATGGTTGGGATAGTGATTAACCACACTTTGGATTTTAATCTATTTGTTTTGTTTATTTTTCTTTTTACACCAATTTATATCCCAAATGTTATCCATACCCTGTATTGTTCTTTATCCAACCGAACCTTTGATTTATTGAGATTAGGGATTTGAGCAATCTTAAGTATCGTAGTCGTGGATTCGGCTATGTATTTATGATTTTGTCGCCCTTTTTGATATATTATTATTGGTGAAGTTTGGACCTATCTTTAGCCTATTCGAGTTAAGGATTTGAGCAATTGCAAGTATCGTGTTCGTGGATTCGATCATGTATTTGTGATTTTGTCGCCTTTTCTGGAATTTGAGATCGATAGAAAAGAGAATAATTAACCCTTAAGCCTAAAAACCCTTTTTAACCGCTTTAGACTTGTTATTCCTTAGCTTTAGTGGTGGAGATGTGTATACTTGCCAAGCTTATAATAGAATATTCGTCGCGACTGGACAGTTAAACGATTAGATTTGCTTTTATCGACTTATTTTATTTTACTTCTAATTCGTTAAGTGTTTAGTTGTGTGATTACGAAATAAACGAATACATGCTTAAATATAAAAATAAATCCTAACATCTTTTAGGATACATTTTCATGAGATTTAATCTAAGGTTTACTTGGGGACAAGTAAAGTTCAAGTGGGGGGATATTTGATGAACTCAAATAAGTACATTTTATTACTATCATTTATCCTATTAATTTGACTTGTTTTACTATATTATGTATGAGGATTGATACTTAATCGTTTACTTTTGTAATTCTCAGGTAAAAACAAGCATTTGGTGAAACTTGGCGATTTTGGACTAATAATGGAGCAAAACGTGCATAAAGTGAAGAGTCTACTGAAATGAAGAAGATCAAGACTAATCTGCTCCAGATGCGCCGCATCTCACTATCAACATGCGCCGCATCTCTATCAAGATATCACCAGATACGATCCAAGATACAAGAGGACATGCGCCGCATCTAATAAAGAGTTACGCCGCATCTTCTGGCGGTGTACGAATATTCCTGAATATTATAATCTTGGACCCCACGCGAAGTTAAGTACATGCGCCGCATCTACTTAAGTAGATGCGCCGCATCTTCCCTCAGACACAAACTATAAATACCCCGTAGACCAGACGCATTAAAGAGATTCGGAAGTTCGAAAACCTAAAGACCGAACAGAAGAGAAGGACGAATTCAGTCAAGAAGGCAGCACAAGACACACCCAAATCGAAGATACAAGAGCTGTAAGAAGGTGCTGCATGTATTTAATTCATTAAGTAGTTTTGTTTTATTGTTTTAGCAAACTTTAATTCATCAGGATTGGTGGCTTGTGTAATGTGACAACGGAAAGATTGCACTCCCGTTAATACTTGCTTTCCCATCAATTAAAGTTTATATGTTGATGTCTTTGGTTACTACTTATTAGTGCATTGACCACCTCTGTGTTTATTAGTGGCTTGCGGGCACCCGACTGCGGGACAAGGTGTGGCTCCCACGGTTGTTTCTAAATTGATCACTTAGGAATAACTTTTAGACATAAGTCGTCATTAAGGGTTTACTCGCCGATAAGAATAGGACCAACGAGAAAGGGTTAATTACATACACTTCATATAAAGCTATCAATAAAACAAGTGACAATCTACTTAATCATAAGGACAGCCCTCTTATTGTCTCTAGTATCTATCTGTGTACGTGTGTGCTACTTGCTGATTCGTGCCTATTTGTTTATTTTATTATTTAATTGCAAACAAAACTGTGCCAGTCTCTCAGGCTGAAACCCCCTTGCGTTAGGATATTAAAATACTGATTAGAATTAACGAGATTATACGTTCCACTCTTAGTGATCGACACTCTACTTACCATTATCTTCATACTGACCGGGTACACTGCTCGTTAAGTGTGTGTGTTATTGATAAGTCGGCTAAATATAAATTTAAAACTTGAGTAGGCATTAAAACTGCTAAACCGCAACGACACATCACGCGCATCAGTTTGATTCTTAAATTCAGTACCGTTGTCTGTTCGAATAATTCTGACGGTGTTACGGACTTGAACTTGAATCTTTGTGAGAAACGTGATGACCATTGACGGAACTTGATCTTTTGTCCGAAGAAAGTAGACCCATGTCCATAGTGAGTAATCATCCACTATTACCAAAATATACCTTTTCCCATTAGTAGTTTGAACCCGCATTGGACCACACAAATCCATATGTAGCAGCTGTAGGACATAATCCGTGCTGTGTTCTGTTTTGAGAGGAAAATGAGTACGGTGACTTTTCCCTTGTTCACATGCAGAACACAAATGATCTTTGGCATATCTGAATTTGGGTAATCCGTCAACCAATTTATTCCTTGCAAGGTCAGTCATGGTTTTGAAATTGAGATGAGACAATCTTTTATGCCATAACCAAGCCTTTGTGGGATTAGCCTTGGAGAGTAAACAGATAGGAGATGAAGCTGTCATGCCTTCAAAGGATATGGTGTATAGACTGGTTCCGCGTCTTCCTTTCATCAAATCATTTCCTTGAAGATCACGAATGAAGCAAGTTTTCTCCCTAAATGCTACTTCTAAGTCTCCGTCACAGAAATTGTCCCACTGAGAATAAATTGTGACCAAGGCCTTCAACATAGTATACACGACTGATCTCGATGTTCCCATTAACATAATCTCCATAGCCCATTATTGCTGCGAAGTGATCATTCCCGAATATGACCGTTCCAATGAACTTTGCGATAAAGTTTGTGAGAAGCTTGAGGTTGCCGGTCATGTGTCGGGAGCACCCGCTATCAACAATCCAGAGAACAATTTGAATCACCTGCATCAAAAATATTGGAAACAGGTGGAGATTTGGTAACGGTTGGACCCGTTGGGTTAGAAACACAAGATTGAATTATTTTAGGAACCTATTTAAAGCTTGCAGTGTTTTGTAACCAACGTTGCCATGTCCAACTAGTCTAAGCCTTTTTCCTAATGAATGCACTAGGTGATTTAGTTGTCTTGGGTTTGGCTATGGGTGTTTCAATGGTTTGCTCAGAAACAACTAGTGGTGGTTTCCCTAAAATGGACTTGGCAACAGTTTTGAGCCTAGAGGAAGAGCCACTAGTTCGTTTCTTTTTATGTATCAATAGAGTTTTAGCAATGCAGTTTTGATGATCACCAGATAATATACTAGCACGACAAACAATACAACTAGCATCAACCAAAACATCAACATTATCATTCATAGATTCAACATTTGTTACATCATTCTTAGAATTAGACTTAGCTAAGGTCGATTCTATTCCTGACATTACATCTGTGTTATTCAAACTACTTTCTTTAACTTCTGAAGACTTAGATGATCCATTCCTAGACTTCCTGACTCTACTCTTCTGTTGTTTCTTGGGAGTCTTGGAACTGCTAGCCTTAGAGATAGTATCTAGTCCTGTGGAAGTAGAAGTGTTTACATTAGTGGTTGAGTCTGATGCTTGGGTAATTGCATTGTCTACTACATACATCCCTGGGGCAATCTTATGAACATTTGCTTTGCCTTTGTCTAAAACTCTGATTTTCTTCTTCAGATCAACAATGATGTGTTGGAATTCTTGATTTTGTGAATCTAATTTTCTGTTGAGGCGGACTGTGTCATTTCTATTTTGAAGAATTTCATCTAGTTCCTTTTCATTTTGAAACAGTTTAAGTCTTAAGAAAGCCTTTGTTTCCTTATTATTTTCAGGAACATGACTGTTTTGAAATGATAAAGATCTTATGAGATTTTGAAATTTTAATTCAAATTCAGCACTTTGATTTTGACACCAATCAAGCCTTTTTTGAAGAGTAAAAACTTTGTTTTCCACATCATTGTTGATTTGTCGAAGATCCTCATTCTCTTTGACCAAATTTTCTATCTCCATTTGCAACATCTCAACATTTACCGCATGATCATTCACAAGTAATTCATTGCATGACACATAAAGCGAATTCATAATCACAGAAACAACGTCATAACACAGAACTTTTTCTAAGAGTCGATCATTCTCGTTTTTCAAAGTTTTCTTTTGATGTTTTTGTTTTTGAATTTTGTCATCCTGTTCTTTGAAAATGCCTTTCATAGATTCAACTTCCGCGAATAATTCTTGTTCCCATTGTGTTGCATATTTCTTTAGATGTTTGACATGAGGCAGAATTTTCTTTTGAAGAATGTCACGCTTTTCTTTCGCGACGGGGGAAAGAAAAGTAGAGACTTCGATTTGAGAATTAAACTCAATTTCATTTTCCAAGAAAAATATGACTTCCATAATTAAATCAAAATATCGAAATAATTTACTTTCTGGTAATTTTGGATCAACATCATCGTCCTCAGTCAAATAATCCTTGAAATGTGAAACATTTTTGGAAACAGGAAGTATTGTAGGAGAAGCATGTATGTTTGTGTTATCAAACGTTTGTTCTGTTTCGTCCTTTGAGGGGACAAATTTGATTTTACGTCTTGCATTATAATCATGATGAATTATGGAAAAATCTTTTTCAGTTTTTGGTCGACTCTCAAGTTCTTTTTGACGTTCAAGAATTGCAACTTCTTCATCATTACCAAGCACAACAACTCTTTGAAAGGTATCATCAAGTAATAATTTTGCATTGTATAACTTGGGATTTTTGTTGAGTACTTTAGAAAGAAAACGTGGTTGGTCACTGCCAATAGCAAATCCAACTCCTTTTGAAACTGGTTTTACCGATAGCCTTTGAATTTGAGCTATGGATTCACCATTTTTGTACACAATAGTTTGAAACTCTTTAAGTTTGGATTCCAAAGTGACAATTTCTTCAAGATATGAGTCGACACGTTTACTTGAGGCTTGCTTTTCTTCAAGAAGATTATTTTGAGATGTTGAAAGCTCAGATTGAGTTTTTAACAACTCAGAATTTAAAGCATTAATTTGTAATTTGAATTCAAATTGATCCTTTTCTTGTTGAGAGAGAAGCTCAACCTTAGAAACGGTTAGCTCACAAACTTGATATTCTAAATTTTGAACTTTGACATACTCTTTTTGGAAAGCAATCTCAAAACCTTTTTCACGTTTTTCTTGTTTTTGATATCCTGAAAGTTGTAGTTTATAGCACTCATTGTCCTTCGTTAACAATGCAATTTTCTCTTTCAGATTTTTATTGATTTCATTGCATTTTTCAATTTGTGATTGGGTGGTCATTAACAAGGCCTGAAGCTCTGAATCTTGATCAGGAAAAGGATCATTTTGTTCAATATGATCCAAATTTTCATCTTCAATAGGATCATCAAATGAAACGACAGTTTTATCATCATCAAATGATACAACAGTGTTTATTGGATCATCTGATGGAGATGAGAATGATGAATCAAGTTGAACAGAATTATCATTTGTAGATGAAGATGCAGATGGTGAAGCAATTTCATGTATAAGACATTGTGGATCAGGTACCTGAGATAGACCATCGGTGTCATAGACCGGGCCTGTCTCGGACATGTTCATCTCTTGCATGTTTGCCATGAGCATTACTGTAGCATTTGCTTCAAGATCTTCCATCTCATCATTAGATGCAGCATTGGCCATGAAGCTTTGTTCATTCTGAGTTATCATTCCTGCTGCTTTTTCATCGTTGAGAGCCATTAGAAGAGCTTCCTTGTGATATGCACTGCCCATAGTACGAGGCTTTGGACACGCATTTGCCATGTGACCATTCCCACCACAGTTGTAGCATGTGATTGAAGTATTTGCAATGCCTTTCTGTGCATTCCCAGCCATCTGATTTCTGCTCTGTGTAGTTCCCACACTGTTCCTGTTACCCCCTGCAGAGTTAAACCTGTTCCCTCCTGACTGAAACCTCTGAGACCCATAGTTTCCACTGTTCCCTGAACCATATCTGCCCGAAGACCGATTCTGAATTTCCACTCTGCCATCGTTAATAACAGCTTGATTCCTGGTATTGGAGGATGAACGAAGACGGTTGTTGGATTTGGTGAACTTGCCAAATGCCTTAGCAATTAATCCAAATGCTTCATTAAGAGAGTTGAAAGCATCCTCTTCTTCATCATAATCAGCGTTTGAGTACAACATTGAATCTGAGTTGTTATATGGTACCAATTGGTTGTCAGAGTATTGTGATGGTGCTTCATATGGGATGATTTGGTTAGAAGGTTGTGGTTGAAAACTTGGTTGGAAAGATGATTGACCCAATTCCTGGTTTGGTAGTGGAAAGTTGGATTGAGCAACGAGAGCAAGTGAGTTAGGTGTTGGTGCTGGTATAAAACCTCCTCGTGCTGCAACTTCCTTATCTACCTCATATTGATGTTGTTTCAGAAAGTCATACATTAGTCCATACTTGACTTCACCAATCTTCTTAGTTTGCCTGACAAATGTTGCATATTTCTGCCATTCTGGTCCAAGGCAACCCAGAAATTTTGAATTGATAGCAATCTTAGGTAACTTGATGTCATGACGATTGATTGCGTGGTTTTGTAACCTTACAACAGGTTTTACCTCTCGAGGGATCTCAAGAGGCTTACAACCCCACCAGGCAGTGTACCTGACCGATGTAGTATAGTGTAGTGGTAAGTACGGGGGATTGATCGTTCTCCACAGGGAATAGTGTTCGTTAGGTATGAAAGGCTACTCTAATTAGGTCTAAGGGTTGAGGAAGATTCTTTTTATGTTTTTATAATTTTATGAAAGCAAGTAAAATCTCGGTTTTGATAGAGTGGGCGGAATTAGTTGCTAGTCAACTAACCCAAAATTACTACAAATGCAATAAAATAAAATAACAAAAATGAAATGTGGTGAGAAACTTATGTGTAGAGAAATGTGTTTACTTAGATTTCCTTACTCCCTAACTATCTTTTACCGGTTAATTAGTGTGTATTAGTCGCGTGGATGACGGGTGTATTCCTTAATACCATTCGTGGGGTGGCGTACTTACTTCCCCAAACTCTACAAGCTCCTACTTCACTCCTATGTCGAGCCGGCTAGGAAGCTCCTAACATGGGATCACTAGAATTCGCTTGTGCATTAAATACAACCATAAAAACCTTTAGTACGCGTTTGGTTCATGTTTCTTAAGACGTTCAAGCAAGTTACCGAATAGGAAGTTAGCCAGTTTTCTTAAGCCTAACATAGATAAACAATCATCCAATACAACTAACAACACACTAACAACCAATAATCAATAGCTAGGTTTCATTAGATCTAAGCAAACACAAGATAAAATTAGCCTAACATGTTAAACAAAAGACAAGCATAAGATAGAATCAAACAACACATAGACATATTGAATGATTAATTGATAACTTATCTTTCAATGAAACATGGAAGATCTCAAGGCAAGAAGCCCTGAAAAAGTAGCTAAAATCGTCTTAGGGTTTTATCCCAAAATTCCACACACTAAGCTCTCCTTTATGACAAAAGATTAGAAAACTATATATAGATTTTTGGATCTGACGGCGTCACCTTATGCATTGTGACGCCGTCACCTCGCCGCTTTTAGGGTTCCCGGGTGACCTTCTTGACGCCGTCCCTCTTTAGCTCTTCAAAAATCCATTCTGGCCTATCAAGGCTTGACGCCGTCGGATCATGAACGTGACGCCGTCCCCTTATGATTTAAGCCGTGACGCCCTTGATTTAGTTAAAGCGTGACGCCGTCAGAATTCTCATGCTAACTCACTGGCCCGTCATGAGTAAATTTCACATCCAACTTTTCTTGCCAAGGCATGACGCCGTCCCATGTTAATTGTGACGCCGTCAAGAGTAACTTTTAGCCGATTCTTGAGACTTTGCCGTTTTCTTCACTTTAATGCTCCAAAAACGTCCAAAATGCCTCCTTTTCCAGATTTCTCCTCAAAAGTACCTAAAATGACAAAAGGAACGATTTAGGGCAATATTTGATCAAATAAATACGATTTCGGGCTTAAATGACCCCTTAAAAGCGGTACACTTTTCGCCTCATCAAATACCCTTACACTTGAGATTTGCTTGTCCTCAAGCAAATGCGCTTTTATTCTAATCAAAATACAAGTTAGGGGTCATTTAATGCAAACATAAAAGTAATTACAACAAATAATCGTTCCACTCTAATCATAATAAGCACGGAGATTACAAACTAGCACCTCACAAGTAGTGTTTAGATACTCACATCTCTCAAGTGTCATCAAAATAAATCTCATAAATGGAAACGGATAATATCTCTCACTACCTGTCATAGCAAATAGATTACCATAGGCTTGGGAAAGGATCGAAAACCTCCTCCACTAGGCGTAAGCACCTAAGATAAACTATCAAAGAGGGCTTTTAAATGGGTTATAACGTTAGGTGTAGGGAAAAGGAAAACACGGTTTTGTTGGATACGGGATATTTTACTGGTGGCTAGTTAAAGATCTTGATCAATTACATGTACTATACACCGTTGCTAAGCCAAGACTCGACTCGATCTTAAGCTAAAAACAAAATAACAAAAACATAAGATAAATATAAAATGAAACGGGATGGTAGTCCGTATGTTTTTTCTATTTTTTTCTTTTTCTCATTTTTTTGTATTTTTCTTGATTTTGATTTTTTTTTTTTTTTTTTTTTTTTTTTTTTTTTTTTTTGACATACATTCTTGCCCTACCATCCAAAATAATACATCATAGGGGCATTGCATTCCCCTTACACTTGAATTTTTACATAACTTTACAAATACTAATCTAATGACTCGAATTAAGATAATTGAAAAACTTGGAGTACTTTTAAAATATTTAGCACATATGGGGGTAATAAATGATGTTCTTCCCCATTACTCCATTACACTAGTACTTTACCCATGAGTCCCAATCGTCCCAAAACAATATGTACAAGGATATGACTCGACTTAGCAACCATGTAATCAATTAGATAATTAACTTGGGTCTAAACAAATGTTGTAACAATAATGCACTAAAGATAAGTGCATACAAGGTAGGCTAAGGCGATTTGGGTGTACATTTTAGTGGGGTGTAACAAATTCTTCCTTTAAGTAAAATGCTTAAAGGTCGAAACGAAAAGATAGGCTCTGAGGGGTGTACTAGGGGTATCGTGTACTAAAAATGAGTACAACGCAAAGGGTGTGGGAGAATTACTTGACCAATGTAGCCAACGTAATTATAACAAAAACACAGGTGTAAAACAATGGGTTAATCCTAATGCCTCTTATCATGTAGTAAATCTAACTACACGAATGTAGTCTCACTTGTGGCCTCGGAATGGTCCTAACGCAAGTTCTAGAATCTAAGTGCTACCGGTACACACATCATAGCATAAATGCTTTTCCTACCAATTCTAGGGGCGAACCTCACATATTTGGGGTGGAAAATTTTTTAGTGGTACGGTTTTTTGTGCTAGTCATATAACTCCTATCCGTGAGACGCTCATTAAGATCAAAGTTTCACTCCTATATGTTGTAAAAAATTTTAAATTTGGCACTAAAATTACCTTAACAAGTATTTCTCTCAGTTTTATTACACATCTACTATTAAACAAACAAAAATCAAGCGCAATTGTATTCTCTAAAATCGTACTTTTACCCTCCCCTTACACTTAAGATGAACATTGTCCCCAATGTTCAAATAACAAGATGTAAAAGCATAAAGTAAAAGAATGAAATCAAATACTCCCCTGATTCGCTCGTTGGATAGTGAAATCACACGGTTAAATCTTCCTCCAAAGAGAATGTTGAAGCTCCATGACTAATGCATCGCCATAAGATTGATTCCATAAACATCTCCTTGTCCAAAATAACCTGTTGAACCTGAGAAAACAAACACGAAAACCTGCATAACATCGGCGGGATAAAATCTATATATAAGGATATAATGCTTGTGGAATGATAATTTTGCAGATTCCTGGAGATTATAAGTTGGAGATTTAATAAAAACTTTTTATGAAAACAAAACTTTCAAAAATTTCTGGAAATTAAATCTGACGCCGTCAGGTTATAACCCTGACGCCGTCAGAAATGACCTGACAAAAATTTTCATTTTAAGTTCCCGGAAAATTTCTGGAAAAACCTTTACCTTACTTCCTGGAAATCCTGCAAAACATCACTATGACTCGATACAAGCATTTGACTCAAACAAATACTAATATGTATGCTAATTTATTATTATTACGATTCATGTTCATATGTGTTCTAATAAACCGATTTAGATTTCCCTTACACTTATCTTTTGCAAAATACCTTTATATGTAGTTAAGACGAAGTTAAAAACAAAATAAAGCATTTTCACAATTTAGTTTTGAACATGAACCAATAAGAATAAAAATTGAACATACATACGGAAGCAAATAAAAACAAACAAACAAACAAATAAACACACAAAGCAAATAAAGCAAATAAATAAAGCTTGGGTTGCCTCCCAAGAAGCGCTTTTCTTTATTAACGAGTCTTGTAGCTAGACTCAAAGTCACGCACATTACGTGACTCCATCATCGGTCACGGTTCCTAGGCCATCCTCCTTCCCGGTTTTGTATTCCGGTCCTAATTTCAAACAATCCTTGTAGAAACCGAATATCCTTTCCATAACATAATCTACTCCTTTACTTCTATCCTCATCATTCCTATAGTAGACCGCTTGCTTGAACTCCTTCTCAACATTTGACAAGTGTTGGAATTGTTCTATCTTATATGGCATTTGGTAGCTTACTTCATCGGTCTCATCCTTAAATCTAACTATCCCTAAGGAGGGTTCATAAGTCATTCTAGAGATCTCAACAAATGGTTTTCCAAAAACCACTTGAGTCAAGGATGCATCGACTATTGGGCGGATATCTTCTACAATTACAAATTCGGTGACATAGGTGAAGTTTCCTACATAAACCGGTAATCCCTTAACTCTTCCCGTGAAGTTACTCATCCAACCCTTGTCAGGGAGCATCCTATACCCAAGTTGATTTTTCATTATCAAGTTGTAGTGGGCTCTAGTCATGATGTTTATGGGCGATCTAAGGTCGATGTAAGCTTTCCACACATGTAGATGTCCGATGTTGCATGGTATGTTGAGATTAGAAGGGTCGCCTATTTCTATGATTGGTCTACCTAGGAAGTATGGTGTCTCGGGGTCATCGAATAAGTTTGTATGATATGCACGCTCTTCCTTAGTGGGTAGCCTATTGAAGTAGTCCTCATCATCATCTACTTCTTCAATCACACTTGTCCTAACTTCCTTATCAACCTCGACTTTCCTATCCTCATCCTTAGGTTCACTTTCTATCCTACCCTCATTCTTGTCACTTTCTTCCATGCTCCTATCGATTGGTTTAATAGTGACAACGTTGACGAAGTGGACATGTTTGGATGAAGAAGGGTCTTTGACTTGGGGTCCGCTATTTGTGTTCCTAGCGTCCTTATGTGGAGGTGATAACACTTGGTTATGGAGGGCTTTCAACAAGTTGTCAATTTTATTGGTCATCTCCGTCTGTTGTTGATTGAATTCGGTCTCGAATCTAGCTATCCGAGCTTCTTGAGATGCCATAAATTGGGAAATCAATACTTCAAAGTTATTGGTACTACCATTGCCGGAAGGATTGTTGTTGAAAGTACGGTTCGAGTTGGAACCGCTTGATTGGAAACGATTAGGTGGGTTGGAAGAATTGGTTTGTTGCGAGTTTTGGTTTTGTTTCCACCTAAGGTTCGGGTGATTTTTCCATGAGAGGCTGTATGAATCACCGTAATGGTTTGGCTCGGGTTTGAAAGTGTACCACTTGTCTCCCGCTCCGTCGGTACGCGAGGATGCGTAGTCCACAAAAGCTTGTTCGGGGAGTTCCATGCAGTCACGAGTGTCGTGGGGACCACTACATAACTCACATGAAGAAGTGATTTTGTTCACTTGGCTTGAAGGTTTAGGAGCCTCGTAGGATTTCATGAGAAACTTGACTTGGTCTTCAAGTTCTATGATCCTACGGTCAGAAGTGCTTGAATTGTTCAAAGGCAAAGATATTGCCTTGACCATTTTATTCAAATCACGGGGATCACTCCAACTTTCGTTGTCATAAAGAGCAAGATCCTCTAGGAGAGCCCATGATTGTTCCGCACTTAGATCACGTAGCTTGCCACCGGCCGATTGGTCAATGGTTTGCCTCGTGGAGAGATTGATATGGTCATAGAAGATTTGGACTTGGAGCCAAAGTTCTATGCCATGGTGAGGGACTTTTTGGAGTAAGTCCTTGAATCGAGTCCATGCCTCGTAGAGAGTTTCGCCTTGACGTTGTTGGAACATCAAGATATCATTCCTTAGCTTGGTAGTTCTTCCCGGTGGGAAAAACTGAGCAAGGAAACGAGTGGTGAGATCATCCCAAGAGGTAATGGATCCTGCGGGTTGACGTTCTAGCCACTGACTAGCTTGGTCCCGCAGAGAGAATTGGAAGAGACGCAATCGGGTCGTCTCTCGAGTGGCAACATCAAGGTCTATAGAATCAACGATTTTAAGAAAGTCCTTGAGATGTTGATTAGGATCTTCAGAACGAAGTCCATGGAATGCGCATCCGCTTTGCACCAACCGGATGGTGTCGGATCGCAAGGGTGTGATATTGGCTCCTTGAGTGAGCTCAATGGTGTTTCGATAGCCATGGTGGCTAGGACGGGAATACTCTCCTAAAGTACGGGCTCTAGGAGGTGGTTGTGGTTGTTGTGGTGGTTGGTTGTGTGGGTTAAGGATATTACCATCTTCCATGATGTCGGATGGTATGGTTACGAACAAAGACACGAAGAAAATAGATAGACTAAAGAAAACCTAGAAAAATAAAATAAAAATCTCACTAGAAAGGAATCTAGTGAGTAGACCTAATAGAAATAAAAATTCAACCTAAACAATAACTATTCCCCGGCAGCGGCGCCAAAAACTTGATTGCGTGGTTTTGTAACCTTACAACAGGTTTTACCTCTCGAGGGATCTCAAGAGGCTTACAACCCCACCAGGCAGTGTACCTGACCGATGTAGTATAGTGTAGTGGTAAGTACGGGGGATTGATCGTTCTCCACAGGGAATAGTGTTCGTTAGGTATGAAAGGCTACTCTAATTAGGTCTAAGGGTTGAGGAAGATTCTTTTTATGTTTTTATAATTTTATGAAAGCAAGTAAAATCTCGGTTTTGATAGAGTGGGCGGAATTAGTTGCTAGTCAACTAACCCAAAATTACTACAAATGCAATAAAATAAAATAACAAAAATGAAATGTGGTGAGAAACTTATGTGTAGAGAAATGTGTTTACTTAGATTTCCTTACTCCCTAACTATCTTTTACCGGTTAATTAGTGTGTATTAGTCGCGTGGATGACGGGTGTATTCCTTAATACCATTCGTGGGGTGGCGTACTTACTTCCCCAAACTCTACAAGCTCCTACTTCACTCCTATGTCGAGCCGGCTAGGAAGCTCCTAACATGGGATCACTAGAATTCGCTTGTGCATTAAATACAACCATAAAAACCTTTAGTACGCGTTTGGTTCATGTTTCTTAAGACGTTCAAGCAAGTTACCGAATAGGAAGTTAGCCAGTTTTCTTAAGCCTAACATAGATAAACAATCATCCAATACAACTAACAACACACTAACAACCAATAATCAATAGCTAGGTTTCATTAGATCTAAGCAAACACAAGATAAAATTAGCCTAACATGTTAAACAAAAGACAAGCATAAGATAGAATCAAACAACACATAGACATATTGAATGATTAATTGATAACTTATCTTTCAATGAAACATGGAAGATCTCAAGGCAAGAAGCCCTGAAAAAGTAGCTAAAATCGTCTTAGGGTTTTATCCCAAAATTCCACACACTAAGCTCTCCTTTATGACAAAAGATTAGAAAACTATATATAGATTTTTGGATCTGACGGCGTCACCTTATGCATTGTGACGCCGTCACCTCGCCGCTTTTAGGGTTCCCGGGTGACCTTCTTGACGCCGTCCCTCTTTAGCTCTTCAAAAATCCATTCTGGCCTATCAAGGCTTGACGCCGTCGGATCATGAACGTGACGCCGTCCCCTTATGATTTAAGCCGTGACGCCCTTGATTTAGTTAAAGCGTGACGCCGTCAGAATTCTCATGCTAACTCACTGGCCCGTCATGAGTAAATTTCACATCCAACTTTTCTTGCCAAGGCATGACGCCGTCCCATGTTAATTGTGACGCCGTCAAGAGTAACTTTTAGCCGATTCTTGAGACTTTGCCGTTTTCTTCACTTTAATGCTCCAAAAACGTCCAAAATGCCTCCTTTTCCAGATTTCTCCTCAAAAGTACCTAAAATGACAAAAGGAACGATTTAGGGCAATATTTGATCAAATAAATACGATTTCGGGCTTAAATGACCCCTTAAAAGCGGTACACTTTTCGCCTCATCAACGATCGAGGTCATTTACAACATTTGTGAAACGGTGGTAGTATAATTCAATTGTCTCCCCTGGTTCCATGATGAAATTGTTGTATTCCATGTAAAACTTTGACTCAAGGTCTTCTTGATTTAACTCAATCCCTTCCATTAGAAGATGCACATGTTCCCACATGTCTTTGGCAGTCTTTTGAGAATCAATACTTCGGTAAATAGGATTAGGAATACCCTGAAGTATGTAAGACATTGCCAACTGATTTGCCTCTTGTTGCAGTGTTTGTTCAGTTGTGTAGTTAGCAACAGCAATGGGAGTTGATGTTTCTTCTCTTTCTGTAGTTCCTGGAACAACATTAACTGGAACTGGAAAGGGTCCTTCTTCAATGGCTTGCTTAAGATATTTCCCATGGGGTTTGCGGAGTTCAATGAATCTGAGAAATCTACTAGCCCACTGCACATAGTTACCAGGTGTCAGCATAGGTGGAGTATAGGGATGGCAAAAAAACCCGAACCCGACGGGGAAACCCGAAACCCGAACTAATTGGGGCGGGGCAGGGCATGCTAATCGGGTTATGGGGCGGGTTTGGGGATTAAACGGGGATTTTAATCTGGTTTGGGGCGGGGAGCGGGATATCCTCGCCCCGCCCCGCCCCACCCGATTAATATATACATATATACAAATATTACTCTAATATTGTTAGTATTTACGTAATAAAAAAAATATTACTCTAATATTGTTAGTTTTTTAATATTTGTAAAAATGCAAAATTGTGATTATAGAAACTCGTTCAGTGTCATATTTTTAAGTTTTAATTTTTGACGGTATAATTTATCATTATTTATGCATAATACTATCGTTGAAAACTTAATAAGGCTTGTTTGTAATTGATTATTAATAGGTTCGTTATTGCTAAATGTTTAAAAGTAACAATAAATGTGAAATGGTGCGGCTTTGGTCGATAATTACACCTAATGAGGACACCCAGATAAGATCCCCGATTAATACGGGGCGGGTTTGGGGGACAATCACGCCCCGATTAGATCCCCGATGGGGATCAGGGCGGGTTTGGGGAGAACTTTGGTAATCGGGTTTGGGGATGGGGATGGCCGCCCCGCCCCAAACCCGCCCCGTTGCCATCCCTAGTGGAGTATCCTGATTCCCAGCTTCATGTCGGGATTGCTGACTGCTGATTGCCTCACACATCTTGTTAAACCAATGTGGTTCTCTGGAGTAGGATGGATTGTTCAGCATTTGATTCTGTTGCATGATTTGTTGTGGGGATACTTGTGGTGGAGAGAGAAATTGATGCTGTTGCACGAATGCTTGTTGTTGTTGATACTGAGGATGAAATTGTTGTTGTTGAGGATATTGCTGTAACTGATAGTAGTAATTGAAGTGAGGTGGTTGAGACATTTTGTTGGATCTTTAGATAATTAAGATGTGTTTTAAGAGTTATGATGTTTGATTTTTAAGTTTACTTAAGGTTCTTAGTCCAATTGCGAGAAACACTGTTTGAATTGCGAGAGATTCTGAATTACGAAAGAGGTTGTCCAATTGCGAAAGATCTGAGTAATTCCGAGAGATTCACCAAATGCGAAAGAGAATTGTAATTGCGAGAAACAATTTCAATTGCGAGAAAGCTTAGCAATTGCGAGAGATAACTTTGAATTGCGAAAGATCAAGCAATTTCGAAAGATTTTCAAAATTACAATTTCGATCACGTTCTCAAACTTTTATACAAAAGATGAGAATAATTCCAAGTCGAGGTAGTTTCACAAACTTATACAAGGAAGGAAACACCGAGTACCAAATCCGAAGAAGCTGATGAATTGCGAGAAACCCTTGTTCAGTCCAATTGCGAGAAACCCTTAAACTAGCAATTCGAGAAACCCTTTTTACCAAATGCGAGAAACCCTTGAATTTTTGCAGACCAATTGCGAGAAACCCTTTTCCTTCGAATTTCAACCCAAAACGTTGTAGGATGATGAAAATCGTAAAACTAATGAATATTAGCGATTAACACAACGAATTTGCACCAAAGTTTACAACTTTATCCTTAAAACACGAAGATTTGATGAAAAGGAATAAGCAACGATTTTCAAAACTCGCGTTTTTCACACTTTTAAAGCAACGAACCACAAAAACTTACGTAAACCAATTAAACCAAATGAAATAACGATTAAATCTACTCTAAAACACTAAACTTAACTACCTTTGGCGTATGATACCACTTGTAGGTCACTAATATCTCAAATACACACTCGTATAATGAACTATAAAACTCGTACTACTACTAAACTAAGCTACGACTAGAGAAGATAAGTAAATAAGCAATAAGCTAAAGAGAATAAGATGAGAATAAGATAGAAAGGAAGGCTTTCAATATTCGAATGATTCAAGGACAAGGCTTGCGCAACTTACATGAAAAACCAACAACAATAATGAACACACTAGCTCCCTATTTATAGAAACAATCTAGGGCAACATAGGCTAGTGTGTTTGATGTGTAAATCGTATGGGCTTCACGGCCCATGGACCACTAATGGACCGTGGCCTTTGCACATTAATATGATCCTATTTAAGCAACCTATTAGTGAAATGTACAAGACTTGAAATACTTATAAAACATGTTCCTAACAGTAGTTCAAGCACTGAGCCTTAAGTCCTGAAAAGTTTGACATGACTGAGCATTTTTTATGATCAGAGGTCCTGTGATCTTCCTTTTTGCAAATCATGCAATAAAGGACTCTATAGCAATCATCAGTGAGATGATTTGTATAGTTGCACAGTTCACATCTTTTCAGGGATTTTGTGGGTTTGGGTTTGGTCTTTGAGGAAGCTGGTTTTTGTTCCTTCTTGGATTGAGAAGGTTTCTCAGAAGATGCAATTTTCTCTCCCAGCTTCCTGACCATTTCAGCCAACTGATCAAATTTTGAATCAGGGCTTTGGGTTGTTACTTCAGAAGGGACTGAAGTTGATGAGTCATCAGTATTTACTAAGACATCAAGGGTTGGTCTCTTCAGGATGGTTGTTCCCTTTCCTGATCTCTCCTTTGGAGAGTGTGGTGAGAAGACCATTGGTGGGAGGCCTAAGTTAGGTGCAGCACCCTGAAGGGTATTCAGTGGAGGAAGTGGTGGGTATGATTCTGATTCAGACTCATTCACAGACTCAGTATTACTGAGTTGTTCAGTGAGTTCAAGCTTACTGAGTTGTTCAGTAAGTCCAAGCATATTTTTCAAGGCCTGACTTTTAGGAAGCAAGATCTTTCCAGTCTCAAAGTTTGGTAACTTACTGACTGGGTTGTCCTTGACAATCCAGTCATTAGACTTGGGAAGCATTTCTTGCTCAAAAGATATGCCAGCTGGAAAAAAGTTTAGTTCACTGTGACACACATTTGGATCAACCATAAGAGGGTCAATTCCAATGGTTTTCTGAGAGATTAATCCCACAGTGTCAAAAACCTTGGGGTTCTTCTTGGTCCAGCTTTGGATGACAGCCTTTTCTTTGTTAAGTTCAGTTTGCAGGGCTTGGTTTTGTTTCAAAATCTCAGTGTTCTGAATTTGTAGAGTTATTGTTTCTAGTTTGGCTTGCTTTAGTACAAGCAGTTCATCTCTACATTTATTCAATTCTGACACAATATTGTTATATTTTGAAAACAGGTTAAGCCTTTGTTCCTCAACAAACTTTAGATCAACACAAATATAATTCATGTAAGACTGCCAATCAGAATCATCGTCCATGGAAAGTAAAGTATTTACCTTCTTCATGGTGATGTTGACCCACTCTCCATTCCTAGCATGGCTTTTTCCCACAGCCACCTGATCCTCTTCAGAAAGTGCCATCAGTGCACTAACTCTTATTTCCTCATCTGAGGAAACCACTTCTTCATCCCAATCATATACTTCAGCTACTAATACCTTGTTCTTTGTCTGAATAGGTTTGGATGTTTGAGCAGCCTGAGACAATATGGGATTAGTTTCAAGAAGTGCAAGTTTAGCTTTGATTTTCTTATATTTTGATTCAAAATCCTTTTGACCCTTGTTTTGAAATTGTTGGGTGGACTGAAACATTTTAGGTTGAAATTTGCTAGTTCCTGAGGAACTGTTTCCTGAGAATTTGTAAGAGGGTTCTGAGATAGTTTTAGAATAACAGTCCCTAGCAAAATGACCCTTTTTACCACATTTAAAGCATTCAGTGGTCTCATTTGCTTTTGGTTTTGTAAAGTTGGACTGATTTCTTTTGATGAAACGTCTTGAACTAGCAAGGAGTGCCCTTTCTTGGAATTCCAAGTTCAAGTCGTTCAGGTACTCCTCACCAGTCCTTTCATCAATTTCTTCTTCAAAATCTTCTTGAAAATCCTGCACAACGCCATTAGAATAGAAAGCAGTTGATATGGGTGTGGAGGTTAAGGCCTTTTTGGACTCAAGAGCTTTTGAGTCAGGGTATCTCCTTGAGATCAAGTTGTCTTCATAGACAAACTTCCCATAAATTTCAGGGAGCTCAAGGGTCTGAATGTGGTTAGCATTCCTTAGGCCTTGTGAGAAGTTGAGCCACTTCTCAGGGAGACTGTTGACAAAGCCAACATTTGTCTCATGCTTAGATAAAGTTACACCATCATTTGATAGATCATTTATCAAAGTCTTGTATCTGGTGTAGGTCTGAGAGAGACTTTCATAGTCCTTTGCCCTGAAAGTATTGTCCTCAAGTTTAAGGTCCATGACCCTATTTTCATTGGTATCTGAGGGACCCTCAAAGCTATTTACCAAGTCATCCCAAGTTTGCTTGGCTGTAGAACAGTTGATGACTGATTCCATTATATCGTCAGGAAGACATGATATAAGGATGCTTTTCAGGCGATGGTCCTGATTGACCACCCTCCTCTCATCTATGGTCCATTGAGCTTCAGGCTTAATTAGCCCTGCAGCAGTTTTTGGGACAAATGGGCCATCCTTGATACAAGCGATGTAGTAGGGTTCCATCCTAGTTAAATAGCAAATCATACGTTTTTTCCATTTGTTAAATTTGCCAGCCTCAAGTCTGGGTGCTACAGCAGAATAGCTGCCACCCTTTTTATCGACTAACTGGGGTACATTGGTATCAGTCATTTTAGGATCTTGGGTTTAAAAACCTAGAGCTCTCTGGGTTTTTGAAAGGTTTTATAAACCAGATGCTCTGATACCACTTGTTGTTCCCTTAGCACACCGAGTAATAACAATTAAGTTAAACTAAGTGAGCTTATGACTGAGATCAATGCAAAGAATATTTCTAACAGTTATAATACGTGAATATAAAAAACACAATATTTTTCAACGTTTAAATTCTTATTAGAAATAATTCCAAGAATCTATTACCCAAGTGTTTTGCGGAATGAACACTTGGGATTGAAGCGAAAAGTGTACTGCTTTTAAGGGGTCATTTAAGCCCTAAATCGTATTTATTTGATCAAATATCGCCCTAAATCGTTCCTTTTGTCATTTTAGGTACTTTTGAGGAGAAATCTGGAAAAGGAGGCATTTTGGACGTTTTTGGAGCATAAAAGTGAAGAAAACGGCAAAGTCTCAAAAATCGGCTAAAAGTTACCTTTGACGGCGTCACAATTTACTCTGGACGGCGTCATGCCTTGGCAAGAAAAGTTGGACGTGAAATTTACTCATGATAAGCCAGTGAAAATAGCATGTGAATTCTGACGGCGTCACGCTTTAACCTGATCAAGGGCGTCACGGCTTAAATCAAAGAGGGACGGCGTCACGTTCAAGGTTCGACGACGTCAAGCCTTGATAAGCCAGAATGGATTTTTGAAGAGCTAAAGAGGGACGGCGTCAAGAATGTCATCCGGGAACCCTAGAAGCGGCGAGGTGACGGCGTCACACTCCATAACGTGACGCCGTCAGATCCAAAAATCTATATATAGTTTTCTAATTTTTTGTCATTAGTGGAGAACTTAGTGTGTGGAATTTTGGGAGAAAACCCTAAGACGATTTTAGCTTCTTTTTCAAGGCTTTTTGCCTTGAGATCTTTCATGTTACATTGAAGATAAGTTATCAATTAATCATTCAATATGTCTATGTGTTGTTTGATTTTATCTTATTCTTGTCTTTTGATTAACATGTTAGGCTAAATTTATCTTGTGTTTGCTTAGATCTAATGAAACCTAGCTATTGATTATTGGTTATTAGTGTGTTATTAGTTGTATTGGATGATTGTTTATCTATGTTAGGCTTAAGAAAACTGGCTAACTTCCTATTTGGTAACTTGCTTGAACGTCTTAAGAAACATGAACCAAATGCGTACTAAAGGTTTTTATGGTTGTATTTAATGCACAAGCGAATTCTAGTGATCCCATGTTAGGAGCTTCCTAGCCGGCTCGACATAGGAGTGAAGTAGGAGCTTGTAGAGTTGGGGAAGTAAGTACGCCACCCCACGAATGGTATTAAGGAATACACCCGTCATCCACGCGACTAATACACACTAATTAACCGGTAAAAGATAGTTAGGGAGTAAGGAAATCTAAGTAAACACATTTCTCTACACATAAGTTTCTCACAACATTTTATTTTCAGTTATTTATTTTATTTGCATTTGTAGTTATTTGGGTTAGTTGACTAGCAACTAATTCCGCCCACTCTTTCAAAACCGAGATTTTACTTGCTTTCATAAAAAAATATAAAAACATAAAAAGAATCTTCCTCAACCCTTAGACCTATTAGAGTAGTCTTTCATACCTAACGAACACTATTCCCTGTGGAGAACGATCAATCCCCCGTACTTACCACTACACTATACTACATCGGTCAGGTACACTGCCTGGTGGGGTTGTAAGCCTCTTGAGATCCCTCGAGAGGTAAAACCTGTTGTAAGGTTACAAAACCACGCATCAAGTTTTTGGCGCCGCTGCCGGGGAATAGTTATTGTTTAGGTTGAATTTTTATTTCTATTAGGTCTACTCACTAGATTCCTTTCTAGTGAGATTTTTATTTTCTTTTTCTAGATTTTCTTTAGTCTATCTATTTTCTTCGTGTCTTTGTTCATAACCATTACCATCCGACATCATGGAAGATGGTAATATCCTTAACCCCTACAACCCACCACCACAACAACCACCACCACCTCCTAGAGCCCGTACTTTAGGAGAGTATTCCCGTCCTAGCCACCATGGCTATCGAAACACCATTGAGCTCACTCAAGGAGCCAATATCACACCCTTGCGATCCGACACCATCCGGTTGGTGCAAAGCGGATGCGCATTCCATGGACTTCGTTCTGAAGATCCTAATCAACATCTCAAGTACTTTCTTAAAATCGTTGATTCTATAGACCTTGATGTTGCCACTCGAGAGACGACCCGACTGCGTCTCTTTCAATTCTCTCTGCGGGACCAAGCTAGCCAGTGGCTAGAACGTCAACCCGCAGGATCCATCACCTCTTGGGATGATCTCACCACTCGTTTCCTTGCTCAGTTTTTCCCACCGGGAAGAACTACCAAGCTAAGGAATGATATCTTGATGTTCCAACAACGTCAAGGCGAAACTCTATACGAGGCATGGACTCGATTCAAGGACTTACTCCAAAAAGTCCCCCACCATGGCATAGAACTTTGGCTCCAAGTCCAAATCTTCTATGACCATATCAATCTCTCCACGAGGCAAACCATTGACCAATCGGCCGGTGGCAAGCTACGTGATCTAAGTGCGGAACAATCATGGGCTCTCCTAGAGGATCTTGCTCTTTATGACAACGAAAGTTGGAGTGATCCCCGTGATTTGAATAAAACGGTCAAGGCAATATCTTTGCCTTCGAATAATTCAAGCACTTCCGACCGTAGGATCATAGAACTTGAAGACCAAGTCAAGTTTCTCATGAAATCCTACGAGGCTCCTAACCCTTCAAGCCAAGTGAACAAAATCACTTCTTCATGTGAATTATGTAGTGGTCCCCACGACACTCGTGATTGCATGGAACTCCCCGAACAAGCTTTTGTGGACTACGCATCCTCGCGTACCGACGGAGCGGGAGACAAGTGGTACACTTTCAAACCCGAGCCAAACCATTATGGTGATTCATACAACCCCTCATGGAAAAATCACCCGAACCTTAGGTGGAAACAAAACCAAAACACACAACAAACCAATTCTTCCAACCCACCTAATCGTTTCCAATCAAGCGGTTCCAACTCGAACCGTACTTTCAACAACAATCCTTCCGGCAATGGTAGTACCGATAACTTTGAAGGATTGATGTCTCAATTTATGGCATCTCAAGAAGCTCGTTTAGCCAAGTTTGAAGCCGATTTCAAACAAAAACAAAGCGAGATGACCAATAAGATTGACACCTTGTTGAAAGCCCTCAATGACCGAGAAATGGGAGCACTCCCTAGCAACACGGTCAAGAACCCGAAACTAAACATCAACGCTATTTCATCGATTTCGTCCCCTAGTTCTTGTCCACAATATTATTCGGTCAATTCCATGAGCACGTGTTTCAAACAAACCCAAGTCGTTCCAAATGACCAAGAAGTTATGACATCCAAATTGGTCAACAACATAGTTGAAACACCTCCCACTCAAAACCTTGACGAAGAATTCAAGGAGCTCCACCTTGAAAGTCCGGTTGTTGATGTGTCGGATGAGAAGAAGCTCAAGTTAGGCGAAAAAGGGACCGCCTTCGTTCAAAACAAACTACCTAAGAAGTTAGATGATCCGGGCTTATTTGTTCTACCTTGCAAGATCGGTAATTCGGAGGCTTATGACACATTAGCCGATCTTGGATCAAGCCTTAACCTACTTCCGTTACCTCTCTACACCTCTCTAAAACTAGGAAAACTTGAAGAAACCGAGGTGATAATAGGTTTAGCGGATGGGAGTGTTGCTTACCCGGTTGGAGTAGTTAAGGACGTGTTAGTGCACATTGGAAAACTAACCATTTTAGCCGATTTCCACGTCCTTGATATGGTTAGCGACCCTACATGCCCCTTGTTGATAGGTAGAGGATTTTTGGCGACCGCTAGTGCTATGATTGATTGTAAGGAATCCAAGATAGCGGTAGGAGAAGGAGATACTTGGTCAGTCTATGATGTTAAGAAACATGCCTATGATACTAGTGAGGAACCAACACCACATTGGCTAGAATCAAATAGGAGACCATCTAGATATGGACCTTGGATTGATAGAGACTTCATAGGACCCCAACGCCCATTTTACCTAGAAGAGGACTTTGTTAACCGAACGCATTCGGTAGAGCAACTCTTGGCTAGGGACACCGAATTGGATCCATTTGAAGATTCTCTAGTTTTTAGAAAGATGATTGATTTCCTAGGAGTTTTGCCAATTAACCTAGGAATGAATAAGTGGATTTGTGAGGAAGATGATCATAAGTGGAATTGGGATAAACCACCCAAAGATGGAGATGGGTCATGGCATATCAAGATGACATTGTATGACCCGGATGGAGAGAAGTTTGAGAAGATATATCGTACTAAGCGGACCAATAGGAAACTCCAATCCAAGCTTAACCCTAAAGACGTCCTCGGTGACGAGCTCACTTATATAGGGTAGCGTGACTTTGAGTCTAGCTATAAGACTCGTTAATAAAGAAAAGCGCTTCTTGGGAGGCAACCCAAGCTTTATTTGTTTTATTTGCTTTGTGTGTTTATTTATTTGTTTGTTTGATTTTATTTGTTTCCGTATGTGTGTTTAATTTTTATTAGTATTGATTCATGTTCAAAAGTAATTTGTGAAAATGCTTTATTTTGTTTTTAACTTCGTCTTAACTACATATAAAGGTATTTTGCAAAAGTTAAGTGTAAGGGAAATCTAAATCGGTTGATTAACACAAATAAACATGAATCATAATAATACTAAATTAACATACATATTAGTGTTTGTTTGAGTCAAATGCTTGTATCGAGTCATAATGATGTTTTGCAGGATTTCCAGGAAGTAAGGTAAAGGTTTTTCCAGAAATTTTCCGGAAACTTAAAATGAAAATTTTTGTCAGGTCATTTCTGACGGCGTCAGGGTTTATAACCTGACGGCGTCAGATTTAATTTTCAGAAATTTTTGAAAGTTTTGTTTTTAAAAAGTTTTTATTAAAATCCCCAACTTATAATCTCCAGGAATCTGCAAAATTATCATTCCACAAGCATTATATCCTTATATATAGATTTTATCCCGCCGATGTTATGCAGGTTTTCGTGTTTGTTTTCTCAGGTTTAACAGGTTATTTTGGACAAGGAGATGTTTATGGAATCAAGCTTATGGCGATGCATTAGTCATGGAGCTTCAACATTACCTTGGAGGAAGATCTAACCGTGTAATTTCATTATCCACCGAGCGAATCAGGGGAGTATTTGATTTCATTCTTTTACTTTATGCTTTTACATCTTGTTATTTGAACATTGGGGACAATGTTCATCTTAAGTGTAAGGGGGGGTAAAAGTACGATTTTAGAGAATACAATTGCGCTTGATTTTTGTTTGTTTAATAGTAGATGTGTAATAAAACTGAGAGAAATACTTGTTAAGGTAATTTTAGTGCCAAATTTAAAATTTTTTACAACATATAGGAGTGAAACTTTGATCTTAATGAGCGTCTCACGGATAGGAGTTATATGACTAGCAAAAAAACCGTACCACTAAAATTTTTTCCACCCCCAAATATGTGAGGTTCGCCCCTAGAATTGGTAGGAAAAGCATTTATGCTATGATGTGTGTACCGGTAGCACTTAGATTCTAGAACTTGCGTTAGGACCATTCCAAGGCCACAAGTGAGACTACATTCGTGTAGTTAGATGTACTACATGATAAGAGGCATTAGGATTAACCCATTGTTTTACACCTGTGTTTTTGTTATAATTACTTCGGCTACATTGGTCAAGTAATTCTCCCACACCCTTTGCGTTGTACTCATTTTTAGTACACGATACCCCTAGTACACCCCTCAGAGCCTATCTTTTCGTTTCGACCTTTAAGCATTTTACTTAAAGGAAGAATTTGTTACACCCCACTAAAATGTACGCCCAAATCGCCTTAGCCTACCTTGTATGCACTCATTTTTAGTGCATTATTGTTACAACATTTGTTTAAACCCAAGTTAATTATCTAGTTGATTACATGGTTGCTAAGTCGAGTCATATCCTTGTACATATTGTTTTGGGACGATTGGGACTCATGGGTAAAGTACTAGTGTAATGGAGTAATGGGGATGAACATCATTTATTACCCCCATATGTGCTAAATGTTTTAAAAGTACTCCAAGTGTTTTGATTATCTTAATTCGAGTCATTAGATTAGTATTTGTAAAGTTATGTAAAAGTTCAAGTGTAAGGGGAATGTAATGCCCCTATGATGTATTATTTTGGATGGTAGGGCAAAAGTGTATGCAAAAAAAAAAAAAAAAAAAAAAAAAAAAAAAAAAAAAAAAAAAAAAAAAAAAAAAAATCGAAAAAATCAAGAAAAACACAAAAAAAATGAGAAAAAGAAAAATAGAAAAAAACATACGGACTACCATCCCGTTTCATTTTATGTTTGTTTTATGTTTTTGTTTTTGTTTTTGTTATTTCATTTCTAGCTTAAGATCGAGTCTAGTCTTGGCTTAGCAACATTGTATAGTACATGTAATTGATCAAGATCTTTAACTCGCCACCAGTAAAATATCCCTTATCCAACAAAACCGTGTTTTCCTTTTCCCTACACCTAACGTTATAACCCATTTAAAAGCCCTCTTTGATAGTTTATCTTTGGTGCTTACGCCTAGTGGAGGAGGTTTTCGATCCTTTCCCAAGCCTATGGTAATCTATTTGCTATGACAGGTAGTGAGAGATATTATCCGTTTTCATTTATGAGATTTATTTTGATGACACTTGAGAGATGTGAGTATCTAAACACTACTTGTAAGGTGCTAGTTTGTAATCTCCGTGCTTATTATGATTGAAGTGGAACGATTATTTGTTGTAATTACTTTTATGTTAGCATTAAATGACCCCTAGCTTGTATTTTGATTAGAATAAAAGCGCATTTGCTTGAGGATAAGCAAATCTCAAGTGTAAGGGTATTTGATGAAGCGAAAAGTGTACCGCTTTTAAGGGGTCATTTAAGCCCTAAATCGTATTTATTTGATCAAATATCGCCCTAAATCGTTCCTTTTGTCATTTTAGGTACTTTTGAGGAGAAATCTGGAAAAGGAGGCATTTTGGACGTTTTTGGAGCATAAAAGTGAAGAAAACGGCAAAGTCTCAAAAATCGGCTAAAAGTTACCTTTGACGGCGTCACAATTTACTCTGGACGGCGTCATGCCTTGGCAAGAAAAGTTGGACGTGAAATTTACTCATGATAAGCCAGTGAAAATAGCATGTGAATTCTGACGGCGTCACGCTTTAACCTGATCAAGGGCGTCACGGCTTAAATCAAAGAGGGACGGCGTCACGTTCAAGGTTCGACGGCGTCAAGCCTTGATAAGCCAGAATGGATTTTTGAAGAGCTAAAGAGGGACGGCGTCAAGAAGGTCATCCGGGAACCCTAGAAGCGGCGAGGTGACGGCGTCACACTCCATAACGTGACGCCGTCAGATCCAAAAATCTATATATAGTTTTCTAATTTTTTGTCATTAGTGGAGAACTTAGTGTGTGGAATTTTGGGAGAAAACCCTAAGACGATTTTAGCTTCTTTTTCAAGGCTTTTTGCCTTGAGATCTTTCATGTTACATTGAAGATAAGTTATCAATTAATCATTCAATATGTCTATGTGTTGTTTGATTTTATCTTATTCTTGTCTTTTGATTAACATGTTAGGCTAAATTTATCTTGTGTTTGCTTAGATCTAATGAAACCTAGCTATTGATTATTGGTTATTAGTGTGTTATTAGTTGTATTGGATGATTGTTTATCTATGTTAGGCTTAAGAAAACTGGCTAACTTCCTATTCGGTAACTTGCTTGAACGTCTTAAGAAACATGAACCAAATGCGTACTAAAGGTTTTTATGGTTGTATTTAATGCACAAGCGAATTCTAGTGATCCCATGTTAGGAGCTTCCTAGCCGGCTCGACATAGGAGTGAAGTAGGAGCTTGTAGAGTTGGGGAAGTAAGTACGCCACCCCACGAATGGTATTAAGGAATACACCCGTCATCCACGCGACTAATACACACTAATTAACCGGTAAAAGATAGTTAGGGAGTAAGGAAATCTAAGTAAACACATTTCTCTACACATAAGTTTCTCACAACATTTTATTTTCAGTTATTTATTTTATTTGCATTTGTAGTTATTTGGGTTAGTTGACTAGCAACTAATTCCGCCCACTCTTTCAAAACCGAGATTTTACTTGCTTTCATAAAAAAATATAAAAACATAAAAAGAATCTTCCTCAACCCTTAGACCTATTAGAGTAGTCTTTCATACCTAACGAACACTATTCCCTATGGAGAACGATCAATCCCCCGTACTTACCACTACACTATACTACATCGGTCAGGTACACTGCCTGGTGGGGTTGTAAGCCTCTTGAGATCCCTCGAGAGGTAAAACCTGTTGTAAGGTTACAAAACCACGCATCACGGAACAAACACTTGGGATTGAATAGACAAGGGTTTATGGTGTCTCCTATCGAAACTCAAGTTTTGCTTGAGTGGTAACAATATACCCACTGAGCTATCTCAGTGAGTTGTATACTCTTTGTAGGAGAGAAGTTACTTTGTAAAAGTTCTAAGCTTTCAATATACAAAGCACACTTAACTTCTCTCCATCTGATCTATTTATACACAAGTAATCTAAGTATAAGTGATTAAAATAATACAAGTTGTTGAGGTAGCGTGTCTGACAATTACAAACAGTAATTGTCATTTCCAAGAACCAATAGGAATGGGCTAATAAGACTTTGAGAGTTGTTGGCTGACACTCCATGACTTTTAGCCGCAATAGGGAAGGTTGGTGTCTGACAAAATAAGAGTGTTTGGTCAGACACTTTTATCTTCTCAGATCCTTCCCTTTTGTTCCCGCCTATTCTTCAGGCATTGGTTCGTCAGTCTTCAATCACTTTAATGTTGTTGAGGAGACTGGGGTTCAGTGAGTTCTTGTCCAACACTCACTGAACCATCAACTTCTTCTTTGGCTTAAGTCCTACTCAGGGAGTACCGCCTTCCTGAGAGTGAGTCCTTTATTGAACTCGCCTTAAGCATCCTGAAGATGACTCACTGAGAGGCTGTTCTCTCAGTGACTTGAATTGTTCTCGGTTTAGCAAATACTTGGCTTAATTTGTGTTCAAATCTTGTTTAAGATAATTGGGTTTTTTATGAACCCAACAATTTATATTAAAGAAAACATTATTGTTCATAAAACTGGATATACCTGCCATGTTGGCCTGCATACTGCTAGCAGGCATATCATTGATAAGACTCATTAATTTCATCATCTGGTCATTGGTAAAGGTCATTGAAGGTCCATTTTCCACAGATGAGGTACTAGAATTAGCATTATAAGAAGGTTTGTGATAGGTTTGTTTAGGACCAGGATTCTTGATGTAACCAGGGGGATACCCAACAATTTCAAAGCATCTGTCAGCAGTGTGACCAATTTTACCACAGTTATTGCAAAGCAAGTTAGGATTAGGACCCCTGTAATTGCTATTATTATGATTCCCAGTATTCACAAACTTCTTATTGTCAGCACCAGAACCATTTTTATGCTCAAATCTCTTATTCCCATTATTAGACCAATTTGTTTTAGAAACAAAGCCAACAACTTGATTTTTAGAATTAGAACCAGTAGAAGAAGAGGCAATGCCTCTGTGAGACTCTTCTCTGGAAACAATGACAAAAGCATCTTTAACATCTGGGAGAGATTCTCTGGAGAGAATGCTACTACTGATAGGCTGATAGATTTCATTAAGACCCATGAGAAATTGCATAAGTTTCATAAGTTGATTATGTTTTAGAACATCTTCCCTAGCAGTACAGGAACACTTAGGCAATTTGGTCATAATGTCAAATTCTCTCCATAAGGAGTTGAGCTTATGATAATATTCAGACACAGATAGTTCTCCTTGTTTGAAGTTATTAATTTTTTGCATAAGACTCAGAATCACAGAACCATCAAGTTTATCATAAGTTTCTTTAAGTTCAGCCCACACTTCAACAACATTTTCAGAGAAGATTTGACCAAGATATAAATCTTCAGACACATAATTCAAAATCCAAGACAAAACAATAGAGTTGCATCTGTCCCACTGATTAGACAAAACATCACTAGAAGCATAAGAGGACTTGATGCATGTACCATTAATAAAGCCAGTTTTATTCCTTGTGTTAATGGCTAATTTCATAGCAGTGGACCAGACCCTATAGTTCTCAGTGCCAGTCAGTTTAACAGAAACAATAGAGATAGTACTGATATCATTAGAATGAAGATGCAAGGGATTACCCAAGTCAAGATTACTAATAAGATCCTCAGGCCTACCACTAGCAGATATACTGAAAGCACACAGAGCAGAAGAACAACCAGAAACAGATAATCAAACAAGCAGAAAGCAATAACCAAACAGATAAGCAGCACTAAACAGGATAAGGACAGGCATAAACAAAACCCAAGAAAGAAACAGACAGAAAGCAGCAAACAGCAAGCAAATACAAGCTATGCAGAAAGAAAAAAAACTTACACCCAAGATGTAACAAAGACTCAGTCAATTAGACTGGGGTTGGTCAGAGCAGGTTTCCACACCATTCAAGATGGAGGGTCAAGGAGTTAACCGAACCCGTTTGCACCCAATTAACTAAAGACTTGTTAATCTTAAAGGAAGAAAGTAGCTTACAGAGCTTTTGAGAAGAAGATCGCGGAAAAAACCTCCACAACACTCTTAATCAAGAGGTATTGCAAGGTATTTAGGTCCCAAAACACGTCTGAGATCACTCGAACCCTAAACGCCCAAATCAGAAAAAATTAGGGTTTCAAGAACCAAGCCCTAATTTTCCCGATCTTTAACCCAAACTGCAATTATCCCAACAATAATGTTGAATTAACAAAGATATACCCAGAGCAATCACCAATTTCAGAAACCCCCAAAACTGATAAAAACCCTAGATCTTGAAATCACCAAATCGATAGAGGCGTAGCTCTGATACCATGTAAAAATGGTTAATAACACTTGAGTATGAATCCAACCAACCACCCCTTGATTCAATAAAAGAAGGTCAGCTTACAACACCAATACTAGAAGGTCAGATTGAACACCAATACTGACCAATCAGATTAAATACAACAACAAGACTGGATCAATAAGATCAGTCAAATGATTACAAGACAAAAGAGAAACATGAGCTCTAAAAGACAAGTGAAAGTATTCCACCAGAAAAGAAAAGAGAGAGTCGTTGAGCAAAGACCAGGAGAAAGGCTTATATAGCCACCAACTATGGAAGGAAGGCACCATCAGCCCTGCACAATAAAAACATACAAACATGGAACAAACATAAGAGGTTAGATAAAAAAAAAACATGTTTCCGAAGAGACAGAAACAACCCTTGAAAGTTTGGAAGACATTTGAACATTATTCCATTCACCGCTAAACTTTATTGTTTTTCTTATTTAATTGTTGGGGCAAATCTTTGAAAGTATCTAACTTGTCGTGAAAAATCGGTTTCGCGGTGCGAACAAAAAATCACTAGAAAATGAGTAAAAAAGTTTTATAAATGACTCTTTTTAAGTAGTAAAGACAAAAAAAAAAAAAAAAAAAATCTGTAATAACTTTTTTATTCGAAATTTTTTTTCCCGAAATTTTTTTTCGGAATTATTTTTTTTTCTGAAATTAATTTTTTTAGAAATTTTTTTCGCGAAATCATATCTTTTTGTTAAATTTTTTGTCGAAATTAATTTTTTTAGAAAAATTAATTTTTTTTTTCGAAATTTTTTTTCTGAAATTAATTTTTTTAGAAATATTTTTTCGATTTTTTTTTCCATGTATTTTTTCTGAAATAAATTTTTTAGAAACTTTTTTCCAAAAAAAAAATTAGAATTTTTTATTAGAAATTTTTTTCCTGAAAATTTTTTTTTAGAAAAATAATTTTTTTTTTTCTAAATTAAATTTTTTTTCCATTAAATTTTTCTGAAAAAAAAATTTTAGAAATTCTTTTCTAAAAAAAATTCTAATTTTTTTTTTTTTTAATATTTTAGAAAAAACATTACTGAAAAAAAATATTTTCGAAAAAAAATGTTAATAATTCGAAAAAAATAGGGACGTTTGACGTAATTTAGCGTAGAGACAGGGACCATTTATGTAATTTAGTATAAGGACGGTGGATGCAATTTTCGCAAACCCACAGGGACCATTTATGTAACTTGGAAGGGTAAAATGGTCATAATGCCTAAAAAGAGTCATTTATGAAACTTTTTTACTCATTTTTTACCCATTTTTTGTTCGCACCGCGAAACCGATTTTCATGACAAGTTAGATGTTTTTTTAAAGAATTGCCCCTTAATTGTATATGTATGTAAGAAACACACAAAAAAAAAAAAAAACAAAAACAAAAAACAAACACAAAGTATCGCCTCTCTCCCATTTTTTTAGCTACAAATAAAGAGAATTTACAAAAAACTTGCCTTATATTATTAATGATCCAAATACAAATGAAGGGATTCTTCCGTATTTATAGTTTACGAAAGGGTGTGTATCCCTTTGTTAACCGACATAACTGCCATGTAACTAACTAAATAATAATACTTAGGATAATCAAATATTAATTCTAACAATCTTTTTACCTTTTAAGATGATGATATGGTCATTATGGGCGCGAGAAAGTAATTGCTTATTTTACATGATGGAGCATCCTTGTGGATTATCTTCACTGAAGCAATTACTGACATAACATGGCCTGTTTGATGGATATTGGTTCCCATAATAGTCGTAGCATGGTGGTGGGGGTACAGGCCTTCCATAGCCATAGTGACATGGACCTCCATCCCGACCTTCAGAGCACTCTTGGCAACAAACGGAAATGGGTGGACGGAACGGCTGGCCGCCATGGTGACATGGACCTCCATCCCGACCTTCAGAGCACTCTTGGCAACAAACGGAAATGGGTGGACGGAACGGCTGGCCGCCATGGTGACATGGACCTCCATCCCGACCTTCAGAGCACTCTTGGCAACAAACGGAAATGGGTGGACGGAACGGCTGGCCGCCATGGTGACATGGACCTCCATCCCGACCTTCAGAGCACTCTTGGCAACAAACGGAAATGGGTGGACGGAACGGCTGGCCGCCATAGTGACATGGACCTCCATCCCGACCTTCAGAGCACTCTTGGCAACAAACGGAAATGGGTGGACAGAACGGTTGGCGTGGTTGCGGTGAGGGTACAGGCCTTCCATAGCCATAGTGACATGGACCTCCATCCCGACCTTCATAGCACTCTTGGCAACAAAACGGCCGGTGTGGTTGGGGTTGGGGTTTGGGTTGGGGTTTGGGTTGGGGTTGGGGTTGTGGTTTGGGCTTGGGTTGTGGTTGTGGTTGTGGTTGTGGTTGGGGTTGTGGTTGGGGTTGGGGTTGTGGTTGTGGTTGTGGTTGGGGTTGGGGTTGTGGTTGTGGTTGTGGTTGGGGTTGGGGTTGTGGTTGGGGTTGTGGTTGGGGTTGTGGTTTTGGTTGGGGTTTGGGTGGTTTTTTTTCGACGATTTCGATGCATTGAATGGACCCTCCACCCTTGCAACAAAGCTTGTCTCTCAACCTCTCAGGGTCGCAGCATACAACCGTGATGGTGACTTTATTTTTGTCAACATCAAAAACTTGACCTCTTATTTCTGTCATAAAAAAACAGAATATATATGAAGATCTATATATATATATATAATTATCTAGAGCTATATATATATAAAAAGAAATGAATAGATGATAACTTACGAGGGAATTTGCAGAGGAGCTTCTTGACCTTCTTGTAACAGCAGCGGCATTTCAGATCAACATAGAGTATCATTATTGTTATTTCCTCCTGCCAATTTCATTCATGTTATATTATTCTTCATTAGTAGTCTCTAGCTAATACCCCTCCCTCAACAGAACTCTTATTACAACTAAGAAATTAATTACATGAAACATAGTATAAACTAGTCTAGTAATTAAAAAGATATGTACCTTTTCAGGCGCCATATTTGTACGTACTTGCTACCAATCAATTATTTCGACCAACAAAAATTGACACAAGAAGAAGAAGACGACTAAGAAGAATGAAGAAGACTAAGACTAAGAAGAATGAAGACTAAGACTAAGAGGGGACGGCTGGCTGGGTGTTGAAATCCGTACACACATTCTTTAAGATTGATTAATGTGATTGATTGTTGGTAAGAAGCTGACCCTTCTATCTTTCTTTCTATTAACATGCTTGACATATATACTACTACGTATTTGTACTACTTATATACTACTTTATTCATTCATAATTTTAACAATTACATTACATATATGTTTTTCATGACCACCCATGATATATCCCATCTCATCTCATCTAATTCGATGGATGGATGGATGCTACTAAGTATATAACACGTACATATTAAAGATAAAAAAAAAAAAAAAAAAAAAAAAAAAAAAAGTACGTAGACAAGGCCCCCACCCACCCAACTTCACTTTACTTGCTATATATGTTTGTTTGTGTTTCTGTTGGTGTACGTCGATCTGCATATATGTACGTGTACAACTTACAACTACATGCGTAACTGAACTTGCTATGTTTGTTTCTGTTTGTGTTTGTCTTTCTGTTGGTGTCGATCTGCATATATATATGTACGTGTATACAACTTACTGCTGCTGTATACCTTTCTTCATTACATAATAATTTACTTCTTGTTTTATACTATATATGTATGTATGCCTTTTGACTTTACAACCACTTCATTTCTTAATTTATTACTCCATTTTTAATTTCTCCACTTTTTACATTCTACTCCCTTTCGGCAATTCAATGATTATACAAAAAGAGTACGTACGGAATACGTACGATGACACATACATAAGCTAGTATCCATTTAACTTGTTGCTTGGAAATTAAAGTACTAATAATCGAAGGATTCGCGAGACACTTAAAAGTTTGTTGTATGATAATTTATGGTCAATACTTCTCTAGGACATGCAATAATACCACGCACCATAAGTCAACCTAATTAAATACATGCATACGTACATCAGTGATTGCATTGATGCATGCATGACTAATTAGATGTAATGTTTGGATGATTACAATATTTTTCATTAATTTTTTGAGAAATAATTTGATGGGTGTGTACGTGCAATTAGTGTAAATCAGCAGGATATATAAGATATGATTATATACCACTGATCACTTTTGGCATCAAAAAATCGACTTTGTTAAATTATAAAGCGAATTGAAAAGGATGTGATCATATATGTGGATGCCAACAGCCTTGTGATGTGTATCGGAAGTTTCCTCGTTTCGGAATATTTAAGCCACACATAGCTTTTGTCACACCTTTAGCTGGTGACCTGACCTCACCACTACCTTCCTTTTCTTTTCACAAATGATGCTTGTAAATTATCTTCCTGATGAAGTAAGACCTTGTAGGTCGTTCGGAACTGAGGGTAGATCTTCCGGAGGAGGTCTTGCCAATGTTCTGAAACACCTACACACAAGAAACACGCACGTTAGACTCGTCCCGGGTGTTATCCCAGGACCAAGCTCCGGCGTGAGAGTAAGTATTGGGTAGTCCGAAAGGTTAGATAATTATTGAGAGTAAATGTGAATGGTAAAAGTTAGTTGCGAGTAGTAAATGAGCTGGGTATTTATACTACCCAGCTTTGATACCTGTAATGACGGCGCCGGATTTTCTGAAGATATGTCGCAGACACGATCTCGTAAATTCTGGGGTGGCCGCGGTCAGACTGCTGTTTCCGTCTGTCCAAAGGGTAACGCCACCTGTCCCATTGCTAAGGGTTGCACTGGACGAAGAGGTTATGTGCTCTCGGACCTTTCTTCCGAAGGCTGTCGTATCATTCGGACGTCCGGACAAGATGGGTCATCCGGACACATATGCCAACATGTCCCCCCCAGTATCATAGTATCGGTTATGCCGATGGTGTAATAGTTTGTGAAAATCTCGGAATTCCGTTTTAGTATTTCCGGAGGGCTTAGTCCGTTAGGTTTAGGTACGTTGGACGTTATGCGCAACTCGCCAAAAATCATTACTGCTTCATTTTAAGGATCGCCGTCATCTTTACCGTAGCCCTAGGATTTGGACACGTGTATACGTGTCCATCATGTGAATGAGAGAGTGCCACGTCGACGTCTGACACGACGCGACGTTTCGCACTCCTCACTTTCGCCTATAAATAGCGTCATTTGTATTGTATTTACCACCGTAATTCTCTGCTTTCTCTGACACATTTTCCGCAGTGTTTTTCCGATCGAGTTTTTCCAATCAATCCGAGTGATTTCCGCGTAGTCATTCGTCCTAAGAGGTATGCTTCGCCTTACCCCTATTTTGTGTTTTTTGGCTGTTCGGCTATATCCTTTCTTGCCTCGGTTAAGCTATGTCGAATTCACCGTTACGGTTCATGAGGACGATGTTCTGGGGGCCGGGGAATTTTTGCCTAAGTTTGACATTCAAAAGTATACCTCTCGTATGGACGAAGGGGCGGTGACCTTGGTGGCAATGGAGTTCGGCATACCGGAGGACCTACATCCGAGGCCACCTCCGGAGGATATGACCATGGATGAACTGCTGGATGATGCAATAGGCTTGTATCTGGAGTACTTTTATGAAGGCGGTCTTAGCGTGCCTTTTTCCACTTTTCTGTTAGATGTAATTAAATATTATAAGGTCCATATTTCTCAACTAGTTCCGCTAGGTCTACATTGTGCCACTCTTTTTGAAGTGTATAGCCGGAGTCTGCACATCACCCCTACCACTTCCCTTTTCCGGGTGTTCTATAAACTGAGTAAGCGAGGCCATTGGTTCTCTTTCGAAAAGAGAGGTGGTAGGGATAGGAGAGTCTATTTCAAGGAGATCCTGACTTGCCTTAAAGGCTGGAAACACAATTTTTTTCTGATAGATAGGAGGGCCATCCCTTTTGCAATGCCTTGGAGGCACCATGATTCTGGCATCTCGGACCCTTTCCCGAAGGGGAAGTTTAATATTGAAGATGCTGATTGGTTGTCTGAGAATGTGATTGATCTCATTCAAATTCCTCCGAGATTCCTTTATGCCGTTGGATTGACCTCTCATTGGGATCATCCCGGGTACCGGGCGGCGCTTAAGGATGCCAAAAGAAAGGGTATAGCCTAGCCTTTGCTTTGATTTTCTTGCATGTTGATGTGTATATATATATATATATATGCTTGTTTCCGACTAGCTTGTATTTTTGACTTATTTATTTGCAGCTTTAACAATGTCTGACTACCTGATAAAACCCAAGTTCCGGAAGGGGGCCACCATGACCAAGGGAGACAAATACCGGGATGGTCAGTCTCATGAGTTGCATGTGACCGTACCGGCCCTATCGAATGCTGATATCCCTGAGAAGACTGACGAGCTGAAAAAGGTCGAGGTGGTGGACGAGAGAGTGTTGGAGGCTAAGCATAAAAAGTAGGAACAAGCTGCTGCACGGTTGGTTCTTAAGTCCCAGTAGGGAGAGAAGGGAGCTAGCAAGTCAACCAAAGTCCGAGTTAGGCGTGCCGCTGTGGAAGGAGGTTCCGACCGTTCGTCCAAGCGAGGTAAGTCAACGGGCGATGTTCCCATAGTGGACTTGGACTCTTCGGAGCATATTCCTGCTCCTACCCCCATCCGTTCGCTGCATCTGGGTGAGACAAGAAAACAACCTGAGGTTAAGGAGGGTGGGAGCCACCAATTTGGAGTTGCCGACGCTGGTAAGCTATTCGGGTGTATTTATATGTGTATTTCTTCCTTTGCCCTTTTTTTTTTTTTTTTTTTCATTATATAGTAGTAATGGTTGTGTTGTGTTGTTCATCTTTCAGGAAGTTCTTTTGCTGCCTCTTCCGGCCGCGGTAAGGAAAAGGTTTTGGACGATGATGAGAAAGGTGAGCCTGTGTCTGAAGAGTTGTTTGTCCCGGACTAGTCAGTGAGAAAGGATGATCGTTTAAATAGCTGGAAAGTCATGAATACAAGTAGCGTCTAGCCGTTCCGTTCAGCCTCTCTCCTATGGCTGGGTTTACCTTGGATCGTTCGAAAGAAGATGTGGCCCGGGTCTTGGCAGATGTGGAAGACTTGGATATGGAGGCTGAGGCGAAGTACCAACCTCTGTACGATGAGCTTTTTACGACGGAGTATCCATATGTACGGAAGATCAGCAATGCTTATTACAAGCCTCTTACAGAAATCATGGGTATGTTCCCGGATCCTGCTCCGCCCAAGCCTTCGGAGGCTGTTATGGCCGAGGCTGCTACTGGGCTATCGTCCGAAGCTCCTGTCACTGAAGGTCCTTCTGTATAACATTCTGATGCGGAAGAAAATGCCTCTGCTCCTTGAAAGAGTTGTTTGTTTGTAAGATCTGAGTGCCTCCGTTTTGACTACGGATCCAGGCTACTCAGGATGTTACATGAAGCTTTATTAACCTTTGTAATTTTTAGAATCGGTTGGTAGTTTGATGTAAGGCCTTCGGGTCGCTAGAATAGTCTCACGAAAGGTTATAAATGTTCGGATGAAATGTAATATTTGCGAATTTGAATGGCTTTATTTAATTTGCCATTGTATGTAGTACTCCTTTATTTATTTATTTATTTATTTATTTATTTATTTTTTTATTTTATTTTTTACTTACATTTCGCAGCGACTCGATCCTTAAGTTGGCATGACCATTTTGTTTTGCGCCTTCTAACGATTTGAAATGTCTATGGCCGTTCGGCCTTTTCACCTTGGCCATTCGAGGTATCCTCTTTTTGGGCGTGAGCCAATTTCGGGCGTTATGCGCCATTCGTCCTTTTTGCCTTAGTTGTGCAGCAACCCCTTTTTGGGTGTCTACCGACTTCGGGCGTCATGCGCCATTCGGCCTTTTTGCCTTAGTTGTATGGCAACCCCTTTTTGGGTATGAACCATCTTTGAACATTGACCACTAATCTCCGGAGGTCGCGAGCCTTCCGGAGGGATCACTTTTAACTTATGTTCAGAACATGATATGTAGTGAAAGAACATGATATGTAGTGAAAATAGATTCCCTTCAACTGTGGGATAGCTGCATTTGTCATTCAATATAGTTAATACTAGATCCTTTCGGATCTTACATTCGATGCATTAGTCATACATTTACAAAAAACACTTTCTGAGGTTGATGGCGTGCCATGTTCGCAGCACTTCTTTCTCTTCCATCGTCTCCAAATTATACGAGCTGGTCTGGTATGCTTCCCCGATCCGATATGGTCCTTCCCAATTGGGACCCAGCTTTCTTTGATTTTCAACCCTGCTTGCCTCGTTCCTTCGGTATACAAAATCACCCACCTTGAATGACTCGGGGCAAACCCTCCGGTTATAGTGCTGCTCTATCTTCTTTTTGTATTTCGCCTCTCGGATGGCGGCCATTTCCCTTCGCTCTTGCAGCAGGTTTAAATTTAAGCGGATTCCATCGTCATTCTCCTTTTGTTCCATCACCATGGTCCGAAAGGTAGGCATTCCTATTTCTGCCTGGATTACTGCTTCACTTCCGTACGTGAGGCTAAACGGTGTTTCTCCGTTACTTGTTTTCAAGGATGTACGGTGCGCCCACAAGATATTCGGTAATTCGTCTACCCATCCGGCTTTTTCCCTGCCGAGCCTCGATTTGAATCTTTTCATCAGACTCTTGTTGGCTCTTTCTACTAGTCCGTTAGCTTGGAGGTGGGCCACAACAGTATTTATCTGGGTTATGTTCAACCTCTCGCACCAACTTTTAAAGGGGTCGTGAATGAAGTTACTTTCGTTGTCCGTTACAATTACCTTCGGCAACCCGAACCTGCACACTATGTTCTCCCAGACAAACTTCTTGACGTCTTTCCCGGTCGTTCTTACTAACGGCTTGGCTTCCATCCATTTGGTGAAATAGTCGATTGCCACGATAACAAACTTGATTTTCCCCGGAACTTCTGGTAGAGGTCCTAACACGTCCATGCCCCACTGGTAGAACCGCCATGGGGCCATGATTAAAGTCATCACGGTTTTTGGGAGCCTCGGAACGGGTGCATGTATTTGGCAAGAGTCATATTTTTGGATCACTTCTCTAGTATCTCGGTACATGGTTAGCCAGTAATACCCCTGCCTCATTAGCTTCGCTACCACTGATCGTGGTCCGGAGTGCATCCCACATGCTCCTTTGTGTACCTCCCGAATGATGTAATTTGCCTGGAGTGGTCCGACACACCTTAACATTAGGCCTAGGTAGGACTTTTTGAAGAGTACGTCGTCAATTAAAGTGTAATGGTTTATCTTCATCCGGAGAGCTCGGGCCTCATTCTGGTCTTCCGGCCAAATGCCTTCCTATTTACACCGAATGATTGGAGTCATCTAGTTTTCTTCCTCTTCTTCCACAACAGTATTGACAACTTCTCCCGTCGATGGCATTTCTAGGACTTCCACAAGGATTTCTTTCGTCAGATGATCGAATGCCACGGATGCCAGTTTGCTCAGTATACCCACCTTCTGATTTTGTGCTCTTGGAATGTTCCATATTTTGAATTGGCCGAAACATGCAATATATTATTTGGCCTTGGCGAGGTATCGTATCATGGTATCTTTGTATGCAACAAAATCCCCATTAATCTGGCTTGCCACTAAATTAGAATCTACCCTGACCTCCAGCACTTGCACCTTCATTTTTCGGGCGATTCTTAATCCTGCCAATAACGCCTCATACTCTGCCTCATTGTTGATGCTCTTGAAATTTAGCCGGATGGCGTAGGTATATTCTGTTTGATCCGGGCCGATTAGTACCAAACCTGCTCCGGCACCTGACTTGCTAGACGCCCCATCGGTATATAACACCATTCTTCTTGGCCGGAGATGTTGCATATCTCCTTGCCCCCCTCTTTCAGAACCTGGTCAGACGAGTTCAGTGGTATTTCTGCTATGAAGTCCGCTAGGACCTGCCCCTTGACAGCATTTCGAGGTATGTATGTAATGTTTTAAGCCCCCAGCTCTACGGTATACTTAGCTAACCTTCCAGATGCTTCCGCTTTGTTCAATATCTACTTAATGGGTTGATCAGTGATGACTTTTATGGGATGGGCCTCGAAATATCGCCCAAGCCTTCTTGATAGGTGTAGCAAGGCCAAAGCTAAATTTTCAACCGGAGCGTAGTTCCTTTCGGCCTCGTGCAATGTTTGGCTTATATAGTGTACCGGGATTTGCCTCATTTCCCTTTCTACCAACAGTACTCCGCTCATCGCTTCCTTTAATGCCGCCAGGTATACGTACAAGTCTTCCTTCGGCTTTGGGGTTGTTAGGTAAGGGAGCTCGAGGATCATCTTTCTCATCTCCTGAAAAGCCGATTTGGCCTTTTCCGTCCAGTGGTATTCATCCTGATTCTCCTTTGTGATATTTTTCAGTGTGTCAAAAAATGGAAGTGCTCTTTCTGCTGACCTAGATAAGAAACGGTTTTGAGCTGCTAACTTGCCGCTCAGGCTTTGCATTTCTTTGAGCGTCTTTTCAGATTGCATATCTGCGATAGCCCTTGTTTTCTTCAGATTTGCTCTGATCCCTTCGGATGTCACCATATACCCAAGAAACTTTCCTTCCTCTACACCGAAGGAACATTTCTTCGGGTTCAATTTCATGTTGATCCTTCAGAGATTGTCGAACATTTCAGCTATATCGGCTAACAGTTCCTTCTCGGTCTTGCTTTTTATCACCATGTTATCTACATACGCTGCTAAATTTCTCCCGATCTGCGACCGAAAAGCTGAGTCCACCAGCCGTTGATACATGGCTCCAGCGTTTTTTAATCCGAACGGCATTTTGGTGTAACAATAAGTCCCATGTCCAGTATAAAAAGCTGTCTTTTCCTCATCGTCGTTAGCCATTTGTATCTGGTGGTACCCCTTATAAGCATCTAAGAAACATTTGTACCAAAACCCCATGACTGATTCTATTTTCCAATCGATTTCAGGTAACGGGTAATAGTCTCTCAAGCAAGATGAGTTGAGATTTTTGAAATTGATGCACATCCTCCAACTACCATCGGACTTCTTCACTGGCACCGGGTTGGAGATCCATGTCGGGTATCGCACCGGACGTACTATTCCAGCTTTCACCCATTCTTCTACATCTTTAGTTATGGCCTGGTTCTTTTCGGCTGAAAAGGTTCTTTTCTTTTGGGCTACCGGTCTGTCCTGGACATTCACGTTGAGCCTGTGCTCTGTGATTCGCCGTGGTATTCCTGTCATGTCCGATGGTTCCCAAGTGAACACATCCTGACTATTTTTGAGCAACGTAATTAACTACCTTCTACATTCTTGGGAGAAGTTCCTTCTGATGGTTACTAGTTGATTCGGATATGCCGGGTGTACCATAACTTCCTCTATCTTCCCAGCCAATTCCCCCGTTATCTCGGCATTCTGAGACTCGGTCTTTTCCTCTCTTTCTACCATTTGTTTTTCTTCCAACTTGCGGCACTCCGAAATAATGACCGGTCGAGTGACCAACGTCGCTATGCCTCTCGGACTAGGAAACTTCATCATCGAGTGAATGGTTGAGGGAATAGCCCGCATCTTTTTTAGTCTGGAACGGCCTAATATGATGTTGTACGGAGAGGGAGACCTTACCACGGCGAATTTCATAACGGTTTTACGAAACAAAACTTGACTTCCAAAACAAATCTCCAATTCTATCTTTCCTAACGGCTTGATGGATTCCCCCACGAATCCCACCAAAGGCGTGTTGGTTCCTTCACCCGGGCCTTGATGGAAGGGCATAAATGCTCAAAGCAGTGTTCATACATTACCTCCACTGAAGCGCCTTGATCCACATACACCCTCCGTATCGTATAACCCTCTACTTCGGCCTCGACTATTAAAGGTTCGTCCGAAACATCCCCCGAAAGGATAGGAGGGAAACCGATTGGGGTATTCATCCAATCCGCTTCCACATCTGCAACCTTTCGTTTTCCTGCGACCCCTTGACTTCGGATCATGTTGATGATCTTTCCCTTATTAGCAGGGTTGTCTCCCCTTTGTGGTTCCTTTCCTATTTGCCGAACGTCTTTCAAGAGATGGTCCAATTTATCCGTTTCTACAGCGATTCTCAGCTGCTCCTTGAGGTGCCAACAGTCATTGGTGAAGTGTCCCTTCTCACCGTGATAGTCGTAGTACTTGTCTAGGTTTTCTCTAAGGGTTTTCCTTTTAAAGGCGGGGGTTGGGGTAACCTCAGCTGATGCTCGGTTGCAAGGATTTCCTTCGGAGCCTTTGTCAAAGAATTCAAGTCTATTGGCCTGGTGTCGTACCTGCGGATGTCGTTACGGTGAGGGTCCGCTCGACCAGCATTGTCATATCTGGTGGGAACATAGGGAGCATAATGATCATTCCTACGAGGCTTATACTCATTCTTGTGATTATTTCGGCGACGGTCCACTCCGAAGGGAGCTTTTGGGGCATAATGATCACTCCTGTTGTTATGAGGGTTTGGGCGAAATTCTCTGTAAGCATCTATCTTCTCACCTCTTGGTAGTTCAGTTGCCCGATATACCGCTTCCGAGCTGACAAAATCATCCACCCTTATCATCATCTCCGTTACCGTCTGAGGCACTCAGGGCACTTGCTACCATTGATAAAAGATGAGATTTTCATGATCTCCGGCACGCCAGAGATATGGCTGGCCTCATCAGTTCATCGCTCCTTGAATTCAGGGAGCGTTTCATTTTCCTGCCGCACGATCTTAGTGATTTCCATCGGATCTTTGATACACTTTCTTCTGAGAGCAAACCTCGTTACGAATTGGTCTCGAAGGGTCTCCCAATTATCAATACTACCATTGGGCAAGCGATCAAACCATCCTCTTGCCGAACCATCCAGCGTTTGCTGAAACATCCTACACCATACTAGCATGGGCCACTCGCCGTGATTAGCTGCTCCGCAAAACCTGGTGATATGATCACCCGGGTCTGTAGATCCATCGTAAAGTTTTATGTTGGTGGGCATCCTATGCTTCGGCCCTGAGAATTCTATGATTCTTTGAGTGAAAGGACATTTTGATATTTCTTTGTACGGTTTAGCTAGAGCGTCCTCAAATTCTTTTCCGGCACATTCGATTTTCGTTTCCTTAGGGTCTCCTCATCGAAGTCGATTCGGATTGGTTTCATTAAGCTTCCTCCCTTTGTGTTATGCTCTTTTATTAAGGCTTTGAGTGCTGTCATTTGGCTCAGGATTTGTTCTTCTAAATTATTAGGGTCATTATCGTCACTGTTCTTTCCACTTCCCTTTGCGTGATTATCTGGTGTTTCCCAAGTGAGGCCTGTCATCCTTCAGTCCTGGTAGAATGAATAACGGGTCCCACGCATGGCGCCAATTTGTTGAAGTAAAACCCTGCAGGTCGTTCGGAACTGAGGGTAGATCTTCCGGACGAGGTCTTGCCAATGTTCCGAAACACCTACACACAAGAAACACGCACGTTAGACTCGCCCCGGGTGTTATCCCATGACCAAGCTCCGGCGTGAGAGTAAGTATTGGGTAGTTCGAAAGGTTAGATAATTATTGAGAGTAAATGCGAATGGTAAAAGTTAGTTGCGAGTAGTAAATGAGCTGGGTATTTATACTACCCAGCTTTGATACCTCTAATGACGGCGCCAGATTTTTTGGAGATATGTCGCAGACACGATCCTGTAAATTCTGGGGTGGCGGCGGTCAGACTGCTGTTGCCATCTGTCCAAAGGGTAACGCCACCTGTCCCATTGCTAAGGGTTGCACTGGACGAAGAGGTTATGTGCTCTCGGACCTTTCTTCCGAAGGCTGTCGTATCGTTCGGATGTCCGGACAAGATGGGTCGTCCGGACACATACGCCAACACTTCCCTTTCCCTTCTCGTTTAGTTCTATAAACCCTTAATTAAACACGTATTATGGTTGTTGGCAAAAGACAATGAATTAAAGCGAGTTGGAATTCAGATCCCATTCCATTACCTGTATAGCTAGTCAAAGGAACACTACAAAAAAAAGTGTCTTTAGTGACCAGCATATTTCATCACAAATAGTACCAATCTCGTCACTAAGCCTGATTAGTGACCAATTTAGGTGGTCACTTGTGGTCACCTAGGTCTGTCACTAATTACAATTAGAGACCAAAAGTAGTTTCGTCACTAAATAGTGACCAAAATGTCGTCACTGATTGGATGAGGGTAGATACAACTTTAAACCACTGGTGACCAAATATCTTGTCACTAAATCTGCCAGAGACGAAATGGTGGTCACTATTTTGGTTGATTAGTGACCAAAAAGTGGTCACTATCCACAAGTTGCCGACAACAACAAAATGCTCTGTTTCTTCGTACCCTTTTACTTTTAGCAAAACAGAAAACTAAAATATATACTCTAACATAATGCAAATTAATCCAAACAAAAAAGAGAATATAGTCAATACCCATAATATACTAACAATTCCATCCATTTGTCTACCATATTATTAAAGAAATACAAAATTGAACATGAATAAAGACTAAAAGCATGATTATCAAGACAACCTTCTTATAATTGAATATGTTGTTACTGTTAGTTTATGGACAATATTTAATATGTGTATGTCTAGAATCGAACTCGAGACCACGGGATTGCACACTTTACGTATGAAGAATTAATGTTTAATAATTTAATATAAAAAGTTATATTTAATTATTAATTACACAAAACGACTAACGAGCGTTAAGTAATTAACAGTAATTGACTAACGGTCGTTAAATAATAAAAGAAAAGGACTATAGATGGAAAACAGAGAACAGGAAAGATCTAGAACCCCTTTGTGGGTTGAGATCCGATCGGCAATGGGTTTCCTAAACCCAAACCCTAACTTGTTCCCAAAGTTTTGTCATCCTATGTAAACAAACACAAGGGTTCATTGTTTTGTAACTTTTGTACACACACTAAGCCCTAAAAGTGTTTTTCTCTTTCCCTTGTGTCCCAATCGCCCAAAACCTTCAAGAGGTGTTCGACTTTTGTTTTTCCAAAACAAAATCGTTTTGTGTTTTATTTAACTAGCATTTACATTAATTTGGTATTAGTACGTGTGTACAAGAACGTGGTATTAACTCACTATAGTTAATATCTTAGATTGAATTACAAAACGGTAAGGGGTAATTCGTTAATCCAATTATAAACCCTAATTAGGGTTCTTGATCTTAATTGAAGAATAATTAAAGTTGATTATTGTTTAGCTAGAATCAAATGTGCGTTTACTTTATTATTCGGTTAATTATTTATGTGTTAAAATAGATCCTACGCTTCCACATGTGTGTGATGATTATGTGTTTAATATATGAACTTGTCATGTTTATTAAATTCCAACAGTGGCATCAAAAGCCGTTTTAACATGTAATAAATTACCGAAAAACATAAAAAACGAATCTTGGATTAGGTTTTCATGTTAGTCGATTTTTTTAGGGTTTAAAAAAAATTGAAACCCTAATTTTTTAGGGAGGGGGGCCGATGCCCTTATAATTAAAAATTAGTTTTGTAGTTTTGAAACCCTAAAATTGTAACATGTTTATGTGGTTAAAGTTGCGTTCCTTGTGACTTGCATTAATCCATGATGAAACATGCATGTTTATCATGGATTAGGGTTTGATTAATTGTTAAGTTGAATGACACATGTAATTATGATAGATCTAAAATTGGAGAAGACCTCAATTAATTATATTAATGAATCTATTATGTGCTATTTGGTATATATTTGCTAAGACTAACGCAATCGATACATCGATGCATGTGGCTCACCTACCATTGTAGGTGATAGTCTTGGTTAAATATATGCATATTGAAACATAGAAAGATTGTTAATAGGTTTTATCAACAAGTTTGCATGTGGCTACTTGATACATAAATTAATTGTTAAGATTATGTGTGCTTATTTAGTTGTTTATTTTTATTAATTACTTGTTTTTTGTTTAAATTGTATGACACGTTGTAAGCAAAAAAAGGGTACTTTTTTGAATAGAAAATAAATGGACTAAATAACTATGAAACGTTTTGTAATAAATTATAGATCTTGCAAAGTCTTATGTGCCGATAGTGGTTCGCTTCGCACGGTAATTTGCTCCCAGGCGAGACTAGCAAGATTATAATTTATAACATGTTTTTTTAAGACTTAAAGTCATAAACTTTTAATTGAGTGATGAGTTTTATACCAATAGAGCGAACGGCTCACCCAGTTTTGACAAACTATAAGAGGGGTATAAGGATGATTGACATTAAATTGTCAAACAGAAAAAGACGCGTTTTTAATTGGCACTTGTGCTGACGTTTGTCTCTCCGCTCCTTTTTGCGTCAAATTGGAGCTACCAAGTATGACTATTAATGTACAAAATCATCTTAAGGGTAAATTGACCTCAATTCCACGTACCACTTTGTAGTAATTATCCGAATAACTTGGGTCTTTTGACTCATGCAGTAGTAGGATATAGTGGGCGATAATTGTAGGTAATTCTTTGATTGGCGAACCCAATACCTCAATTAAAACTTTGTTGATTTAAATCTTAGCTTAAAATTGATAAATAAAAAGGTTTTGAAAACTTATGATACGAAGATGTGTGCATGCTTCTTCGTACATATTTTGATTGACACATCAAAATAAGTACCCTAAAATTTAAGTTCATGCCATCTAATTATAAGAAACACTTGAAATTGTAATTTAGCTTAAGTGAGACCTTGACTAGATTACAATGATAGGGTAAATTTCCATGACGTGAGACCGTACATGGAGAATTTGCAGTTTCTAAATTAGACAACTTAATTAAGTTGTTAGTGAGACCTACAAACTTAAGGCATGAGATGGGATGAAACATGCTTACTTTGCAAATTGAATTTGGCAAATGTAAATCCCATAATGATCTAGGAATTGGAAATTGTTTGCCAATTATTGTTCGACAGATTACCATATTTTATACTTTCATTAATAGTAGATCAACTGATGTAGTGAAATTATGAAAATTTGGATCCTGGTTTTCAAGAAAATTCAATGGTTATATGAATATTTCCTTGGGTATTTTATTTTCTTGAAAAGATTGTATTATCGAAAATACTAAAATTGAATTTTGTAAATTCTTTTAAATGTATTAATGCAACATTAAACCGTAAACGTGAGATATTCTTTTATTGGTAAATTGATCTACACCCGTAGGGGTTTTGGCTAGAGTCAACTTTACTAAAAGAATAAACCTAGTCTCTTTTCTGTGAGAGAAGAGTGAGACTTAATCCTATTCTTTTTCATGAATAAGAAATGTATGATAGGAAAATTAGAATTGTCTAAATTCTAAGAAATAACTCATAGCAAACTTTAATAGTTAAAAAAATTGCACATTTTCTGAGTTATTTAATTAGAAGCTAGACTAATTACCGCAAAATTGGTAAAAGGCAAACTAGCATAATTTATCTAGTTGTTGTGCTTTGACCACTTAAAGATGTTACATACCATTGTGGGGATGGTAGACATACTAAGAAAAAAAAATTGCATGCCCAATTTTCAAGTTAATTGCATTGATGGATAGTCCATCATCTACATAGTAGTATACACCCTTTTTTAATACTTAAGTAATTGTTACGAATGGGTCTTCTCAAAGGTGTAGGAAAGTTAATAGCACACTATTTACTTTTACTGGTTATGAAACACTTACAATGTTGTCAAATCCAATGGGAGCATTGTGTTGTAATCACCGAATAGTGAATTATTGTAATGATCTGTAATTCAGTGGGAGCTACAAGCTTTGTCATCTTGGTAGTAACCCTGATTATCTCTAGAATGTCTTGAGATAATTACTTTCCAATTATAGACACTTGTGGTTTTAGGGATAGTCATGTACGTTTCCTTACTAAACAATGTGGTTCTATATCTACTAATTATGCTAATATCTATGACACAATCATATTGATCACATAAACAAACGAGTGACGTGTTGTTTATCTGATACATGATGTTGTTCCATGCACAAGTGGGAGAAATCTTATATTGTGTGCAAGGTACAACACATAGGAATATAATTTAAAGGATTGTCTTGACCGCAGGGTAAGAAACTAACCTTCTAAATATGACTAATACACATCTAATTCAAGAAACACTTGTTGAAATTTAGCTTAAGTGAGACTTTGACTAGATTGCAATGACAAGGTGAATTTCCATGATTACGTGAGACCGTACATGGAGAATTTACAGTTTCTAAATTAGATAACTATTAGAACAAGTGTCAATATGATAATAAGACTACTTCAAATTTGAATATTTATGTATTATTGAAATGACATAAATAAATGTTGGGAATTAAATATTCAAGAAGTTTAATATCGGGTTCTATTCAAAGAAATTCTCTAAGTATGATTCTGCTGCTAGAACATTTGATTCTGCTGCTAGCGATAAATGATTCTACTGCTAGGCTTAACATTCTGCTGCTAGCGTTAACATTGCTGCTGCTAATGTTCATTCTGCTGCTAAGTGGATAAGTATGAAAAGATATTATGTATATTTTGGTCAACAATATACGGTAGATAATATCTTACCCCATGTGCTTAGTTAACAAGTTGTGTACACAGATACATGTTGTATCTTATGTACTGACACACTCAAGATAAGTTAGCAAGTAGTTTATCAAGACTTTAAGCAATATTGTAAAGATCTTCTTGGACTATAAAAGAAGATCTTAGACTAGATATTTAAGTGTGTGTGTGTGTTGTTAATACTTAGAATTTTCATAACTGTTAGAACAAGAACAAACACAAAAATATCACAAGTAAGAAAAACTTAAGATTCAAGGTTGTAACCCTAGTGATAACTCAAGATCACTCGTATTATTATCTTAATAATATTGAATCGTTTGGTGATAGTCTTTCATTGTTCTTTGTCATAGAACTAACACAACTGTTCCATTTTCATAACAAAAATAACCTTCTAAGTGTGATTAAGTAGATTCCGCATTCTTAATCATATTAACTCAATATATCATACACACAAAGTACAAAAGGTTTAACCACCTTAACCGTGTGTCGAATCCTCAACAAGTGGTATCAGAGCACAGGCTGATATTTGATTTAGAAGAAGAAGTAGAAATGGACGTTGAATCTATTCAGAAAAATGTTGGTGCGAAGATTCCCATGCTCAAACATAATGAGTTTGAGATGTGGAGGCTGAGGATAGAGCAATATTTCCAAGTGCAAGATTATGCACTTTGGGAAATCATTGAAGATGGAGACTCTTACCAGCCTACCACCACTACATCAACAGTAGACGGAAAAGTGGTGTCAACTCTGCAGACAAAGCCAACATCTGCAGAAGATAGAATAAAGAAGAAAAATGACTTGAAGGCAAGAAGCATGCTGATGATGACTATTCCCAATGATCAACTTCTAAACTTCAGCAAGTTCAAAGATGCCAAGTCATTATTTGAAGCTATTATTGCCAGGTATGGTGGAAATGAAGCCACCAAGAAAACCCACAAGACACTGCTCAAGTAGCAGTTTGAAAACTTCTCCTCTACATACAATGAATCTCTTGACCATATGTTTAATAGGCTTCAGAATATTGTGAGCCAACTTGCTATTCTTGGGATTGAAATGCCTCAAGAAGATTTGAACTCAAAATTTCTGAGAAGCTTACCAGAAAAGTGGGCTATGCATGTTGTTGTCTGGAAGAACAAGCCAGACCTAGACACCATGGAACTGATGGACTTGTATAGTAACTTCAAGATTGTGGAGCAAGATTTGAAGAAGAATGGAGGTACTAGTTCTAATACTGAGAACAAGGCATTTATGTCAACTCCTAGTACCTCAAAATCAAGTGAAGAGGTGAAAGTTGTTGATGAGGTTGGTGCTGCTAGTTCATCAAGTAGCACCATTAGTATTTTGGTTGAAAAGACTTGTTGTGCCTTTCTTACAAGTCAAAATAATGGGTCCATGCTCACCTATGAAGAACTCTACGAGATCCATGAAGATGATCTAGAGGAAATGGATCTAAAATGGCAAATTTCTCTTCTTAGCATGAGAGCTAAGAAGTTCTATCACAAGACGGGGAAGAAGCTTGTAATCAGCAACACTGATGCTGCTGGTTTTGATAAGTCAAGGATAGAGTGCTATAACTGCCACATGATGGGGCACTTCTCAAGAGAATGTAGAAGGCCAAGGCAGCAAGATAGCAAGAATAGAGGTTTTGGAAGCAAATCCAAAACAGAGGAGGTTATTGAGACAAAAGCTATGGTAGCTATTGATGGCTTAGGTTTTGATTGGAGCTTCATGGCAGATGAGGAAGAATCTCCTACTCAGATGGCACTTATGGCTTTTTCTGCTACTGAGGTACAAAATCATAAAGCTTGTTCAAATACTTGCACTGCTCTTAATGCTCTACAGGTTTTAATCAAACAATATGATGATCAAAAGAAAGAGTTAAGCAGCACTTTTCAAAACTTTATAAACTATAAGTGTGGATTAGAGACTCTAGGGAAACAAATCACACACTATAAGGAAAATGAATTAGCTTTTTCTGATGACAAAGCTCTCCTAAGACAGGACATATTCTTTAGAGATGCTGAAATTAAGCTTTTGAGAGAAGCTTTTGATAGGGTCAAAAAGGAAAATGAAAATATTCACTTGACTACACAGGCACTAGAACATGCTTCTAGAGGTGTGCACAACATAGTAGAATGTCAAGTGATTAATAGAGCTAAGTCAGGAGTAGGATATAAGAGTGTCCCACCTCCTTATAGAGGCATCCCAAAACCCCCAGGGATTGACCTAAGGAATTCAGGTTTACCTGAGTTTCAAGAACCAATAATGGAATATGGTTCTAAGACTACTGAGAGTCTTAAGGTAGAAAAAGTAAGTGCAAGTTTAGATAAAACTTTACTTTATCAGGACAAGGTGTCCTTTGTTAAGAAATTAGATGCTATAGTTGTTGAAGACTGTACAACTGATAGTGATGAAGAAGAACAGGTTATGTCTAAACCTGAAGTGGTTAAGAAAGTAGGAACAAGTGTTCCTAAGATAGTCAAACACAATACTGCTAAGCCTAAATCAAACATTAAGCATGTTAGGCAACCAGTTAGATATTGTGAACAATATAGAACCACCAACAAGCCCAGAGGTAACCAAAGGAATTGGAATAACCTCAAGTCTCATCAAATAGGTGAAGATTTTGCTTTTTATAACAAAGCTTGTTACACATGTGGTAGTTTTGACCATCTTGCAGCTTTCTGCAACCATTGGGTAACTAGGTATGAAATCAATAGGGTGAATTTCAAAAGGCAAACTCCTCAAACTCACTTTCACTCTAGTTCTAGTGTTAATAGAACAAAACCCAGAACAGTTTCAAACAAGTCTGGCTCAAAAACATATCCTGCTGCTAGACAAAATGGTTCTGCTGCTAAACAAGTTCATTCTGCTGCTAAACCATTGATGACTGTTAACCCAAAATCAACAGCTAAGGGTGCAAAAACATTTTTCAAACATGCACCAAAGACTGTTCTAAGGCCCATTCAAACAAAAGCAGTGGTCCAAAAACAAGTTTGGAAACCAAAGGGTAAAACTGATAAGCTAGCAGTTCCTGCTGCTAAGGGAAACATGGCAAATGTTGTTAAGGCCTCAGCATGTTGGATTCTTAAATCCAATGTTGCATCAACTGTCCTTAAGAGATTAAATTACATTGATGCAAGAGGCAGATCCAAGTCAGTAATGGCTTGGGTCCCCAAAAGAAACTAATACTTCTCATTTATGTGCAGGAACATTCAAATGATCAACAAGAGGATCAAGGATACTCAGATAGTGGATGTTCAAGGCACATGACAGGCAACAAGTCTTATCTCTCAGATTTTCAATCAATAGATGGAGGCTATGTTACCTTTGGAGGAGGTGTTGGTGGCAAAATTTCCGGTAAAGGTACCATTAAAACTGGAAATTTAGATTTTGAAGATGTGTTCTATGTAAAAGAGCTAAATTATAATCTTTTTAGTGTCTCACAAATGTGTGACAAAAAGAACAATGTTCTTTTCTGTGAGACTGAATGTCTTGTACTTTCTCCTGATTTTAAGATGCCTGATGAAAGTCAAGTACTTCTTAAAATTCCTAGAAAGGGCAATATGTACAGTGTAGACATGAAGAACATTGTTCCTAAAAAGAATTTATCTTGTCTTGTTGCAAAGGCCACATTGGATGAATCAATGAAATGACATAGAAGGCTTGGTCATATTAACTTCAAAACCATAAATAAAATTGTTAAGAATGGTTTGGTAAGAGGTTTACCTCAAAAACGATTTGAAAATGATCAAATATGCATTGCTTGTCTTAAAGGCAAACAACACAAAGCCACTTGTAAGCCCAAGATTTTTAACTCTATCAATCAATCATTGTTTATGCTTCATATGGACTTATTTGGACCTGTTTCAGTAAGTAGTATAATGCATAAGAGATATTGTCTTGTTATAATTGATGACTATACTAGATTTACATGGGTTTTCTTTCTATCTACTAAGGATGAGACTACAAGCATCCTTAAGACATTCATTACATAGATAGAAAACCAAGTAGACAAGAAAGTGAAAGTCATTAGATGTGATAATGGGACAGAGTTTAAGAATAGAGTTATGGATGATTTCCGCAAACAAAAAGGTATTAGGAGAGAATTTAGTGTTGCTAGAACACCACAACAGAATGGTGTTGTTGAGAGGAAGAATAGAACACTAATAGAAGCTACTAGAACTATGTTAGCTGATTCTAAGCTACCTATAACTTTTTGGGCTGAAGCAGTCAACACTGCTTGCTATGTTCAAAATAGAGTTTTAGTTATTCAGCCTCACAATAAGACATCATATGAACTTTTTAGAGGTAGAACTCCTGCAATAGGATTTCTTAGACCTTTTGGATGTCATGTGACAATTCTCAATACCTTAGACCATTTAGGAAAATTCGATGGTAAAGCAGATGAAGGATTCTTTGTTGGATATTCTCTTAATAGCAAAGCATTTAGAGTATACAACACAAGAACTATGATTGTAGAAGAAAACCTACATGTCGAGTTTTTGGAAGATAAATCCAATGTAGAAGGTCAAGGACCAAAATGGCTATTTGATCTTGAATCTCTAACCTATTCTATGAATTATGTGCCTGTTGTTGCAGAAACTAATGATTTTTCAGGTTCACAAGCAACAGATGAGGCAAGGTTAGAAAAGAAGACAAACCAAGATCATGTTTGGATGCCAATATGGTCAAGTACAAGTGTGGAATCAACTTCAACAACTGATGAATCTTCTTCTGGCAAAGCTAAAGAAGGTGTTGAAGATGAAAGGAAAGAAGATGGAACTCAGGAACAAAAAATTGTTTCTTCTGCTGATTCTGCTGCTAGGCCAAATGATTCTGCTGCTGGCCCTTCAGAGACGAAAGAAGCAGAATTCTCAGACAATGAGGTAGATTTCAATAATCTTCCATCAAATTATCAAGTTCCTTCTACTCCACAAACAAGAATTCACAAAGTCCACTCCCTAGATAATGTGATTGGAGATGTACAGTCAGGTGTGAAGACAAGACAACAACTGATGTCTTCAGACCAACAAGGGCTTCTTGATGCCCTTTATGCTTCCAAGCAGTATGAGTTTTCAAACTCTTGTTTGTTTGTATATTTTCTCTCACAAGCTGAACCAAAGAACATTCTGAAAGCCTTAGATGATTCAAGCTGGGTAGAAGCTATGCAAGAGGAGCTTCTTCAGTTCAAGATTCAGAAAGTTTGGGTGCTAGTTGATTTACCTAAGAATGCAAAGGTAATTGGCACTAGATGGGTTTTCAAGAATAAAAGGGATGAAAGGGGTATAGTGATTAGGAATAAGGCTAGATTAGTAGCCCAAGGGTACACACAACAAGAAGGAATAGACTATGATGAGGTTTATGCTCCAGTAGCAAGGATTGAGGCAATTAGGCTTTTCTTAGCTTATGCTTCATTTTTAGGCTTCACAGTTTATCAAATGGATGTCAAAAGTGCATTTTTATATGGAACAATTGAAGAAGAGGTGTATGTTACACAACCTCCTGGCTTCATTGAACCACAACATCGAGACAAAGTGTACAGAGTAGTTAAAGCTCTCTATGACCTTCATCAGGCACCAAGAGCTTGGTATGAAACACTTGCTTCCTATTTAAAAGCAAATGGATTTCAAAGAGGAAAGATTGATCAGACACTTTTCATCAAACAGCACAAGAAGGATCTTCTGTTAGTGCAGGTGTATGTGGATGACATTATCTTTGGATCTACTAGGAAGGAGATGTGTTTAGAGTTTGAGAAGCTTATGCATGATAAGTTTCAGATGTGTTCTATGGGAGAACTCACATTCTTTTTGGGTCTGCAAGTTAAGCAATCAAATGAAGGAATCTTTATCTCTCAGGACAAGTATGTTGCAGAGATACTTAGAAAATTTCAATTTGCTGATTCAAAAGTAGCAAGCACACCATTGGAATTTGAATATCATGACGATCATAAAAACTCCATAACACAAAGTACACATACAAGCGGAAGCGTAGGATCAAGTATAACACATATTAATTAACTTAAACATAAATAAAGAACGTACCTTTTGATTCTAGCCCGAACAAGAATCAAACTTTAATAATCTTGAACAATTGGATGAACCCTAATTAGGGTTTATATGGATCAATGATTAACCCCTTACCGTTTTGTTAATCGATCCCTTGATAACAACAATAGTGTGTTGTTACCTCGTTCTTGTACACACAAATTAAACCGTATTAAGGTTATGCAAGTAAAACACAAGAATAATTTTTGACAATCAAAAATTCGATCTACACAAACCCTAAGGTTTTGTACGATCGGTTTTAGCAAGACAAAAGAGAAGGAAAGCTTTTAGGGATAATTGTGTGCACAAAAGATTAGCCAAAACAATTACCCTAAGTTTGTTTATATAGTATTTAGAATACTTGGAGAAAAAGCAAGGCAATGGGTCGATCCACCCATATAGTCGGCCGAACATAAACCCTAATGGGTTCTAGAACTTTTCCTTGTTTCCTAATTACATATAACACACTTTCCTTATTTTCGTCTAACGGTCGTTAGTAATTTAACGGAAAACACTAACGGTCGTTAAGTTCTCGTGTTAATAATAAATATATAAAATACATTTATTATTATTCCTTAATACTCATTTGTAATGTGTGCAATCCCGAGGTCTCGGGTTCGATACTAGACATTTACGTATTAATATTTAACCATTTCTAACACACCAATGGACTCTGAGAAGCCTCTTCTTAAAGATATAAATGGAGAAAATGTGGATGTACACACTTACAGATCTATGATCGGTTCTTTGATGTATCTTACACCATCAAGACCTGATATCATGTTCTTTGTTTGTGCTTATGCAAGATTTCAAGTTACTCCAAAGGTTTCTCATTTAACTGCAGTCAAGAGAATTTTTAGATATCTCAAGGGTCAACCTAGCTTGGGTCTATGGTATTCAAGGGAATCACCTTTTGACTTGGTAGCATTTTCGGATAGTGATTATGCTGGTGCTAGCTTGGACAGGAAGTCAACAACTGGAGGATGTCAATTCCTTGGGTGTAGACTTGTCTCATGGCAGTGTAAGAAGCAAACAATTGTGGCTAATTCAACAACTGAAGCTGAATATGTAGCTGCTGCAAGTTGCTGTGGTCAAGTTCTATGGCTTCAAAACCAACTCCTTGACTATGGGTACAATTTCTTAAACACTGTTATTCATATTGATAATAGTAGTACAATTTGTATTATTAAAAATCCAGTGCAACATTCTAAAACAAAACACATTGAAATCCAGTGCTAACCAAAGCTTTTGATGTTGGAAGGTTTCAGTACTTGGTAGCAAGTATTGGAATGCTTAATCCTCAATGATTTTAAACTTTGTGTTTTGTAAATAAATTTTTGTTTGTGCTGCTAGTTTTAAAAGATACTACTGCTATTTACAAAAGTTTGTGCTGCTAGTACAAATTTAAATTGTGTTATTCATACAGTTAGTCCTATGATTATTCTAATACAAGACAAGTACTTTGTACATTGTTCTTTTGGTTTTAGACTAACAATTTCAGGTATGATCATGTGAACACAAAAGGATATTTTCAAGTGAAATGGAAACAGCAGAATGATAACATTAGTTGCTGACATAATAAGTTTATGATAGAAAAGGTTTAGGAATTTCAAACCTCCTTAAAAATTCTTTCTTGAAACTTGATTATGATGTTTCACATTGAATTGATGACTTAGTTGATCAGATAGTAACTGATGCAACTCACTTTCTATCATTTTATACTTTCAAAGTATAATGTGTTAATCTCAGGATATCTGATAGAAAGAACAGCTAGTAAAAGTGAATCTAACACTTGTGTTAGAGGTAACAATTACTATGAGCTGGAAACCCTGTCAAGAAAGCCTTTTGAATAGGTTTATCTTTACACAGGCAGTTATTTATAACTGAAAACATTGGTTCTCACACAACCAGAGGTTGCTTTAAACTGAAATTTTGATTAAGTGTCTGTTATACACTTAATCCCTTCAAAATGGTTGTAAGCAGTATGGTTTTTCATAATAAAATCAATTACATACTGCTAAGGCAAAAGTTTCTTAAAAGGATTTTCAAAGAGACTCACAAAAACCATCCATTGATGGACCATGAGTCAAATGCCCCATGAATCACCTCTCATAGGAGTTAATATACCTAGAAGTGATGAGGGCAGTAAATTAAACTCTTAAGGAATTGATGTCTACATGTACAACATTGTCTGAAAACAAGTTCACATTGGTAGATCAGATAATGATGGGATGATGGTGAGAGATTTTCCAAACAGGGGAGGATAAAATTTTATTTGCTTCAGGGGAGGAAACATCTCAGGGGAGGAAATAAAAGCCGCCCAAGAAAAGGAAGAAAAACCCAATGTAAGGGAGGAAAAGACAAGAGCATACAAGATAATGACATGGAGGTTGAAAATGACAAGATCAGAACTAAAGGAGAAAGTTCTATCTAGGTCAAACGAAGAAAAGTTTCAATTTCAGTTTACCACGTTTGTTCATCACTTGCAAAGGCATGCTGATAGATGATTTCACTTGTTGAAACAAGCATCCAAGATACACAGCATCATTGCCTCTTATAAATCCTCCATCCAAGGAAGTTGCACCATCTTTAGGTCAGTGTTTAAGATGTGTGTTGATATTGTTAAAGTCAAAGAACAAAGCAGATGAGTTACTAAGAAAGATATTCAATCTTGAAGAACAGAAGTGTTTGAAAGATCTTCACAATCCATAATTTAATTCAGAAACATGTTGAAATGGATTCACATGTTTAGGGGAGGATTGTTGGGAATTAAATATTCAAGAAGTTTAATATCGGGTTCTATTCAAAGAAATTCTCTAAGTATGATTCTGCTGCTAGAACATTTGATTCTGCTGCTAGCGATAAATAATTCTGCTGCTAGGCTTAACATTCTGCTGCTGAAGGATTCTGCTGCTAGCGTTAACATTGCTGCTGCTAATGTACATTCTGCTGCTAAGTGGATAAGTATGAAAAGATATTATGTATATTTTGGTCAACAATATACGGTAGATAATATCTTACTCCATGTGCTTAGTTAACAAGTTGTGTACACAGATACATGTTGTATCTTATGTACTGACACACTCAAGATAAGTTAGCAAGTAGTTTATCAAGACTTTAAGCAATATTGTAAAGATCTTCTTGGACTATAAAAGAAGATCTTAGACTAGATATTTAAGTGTGTGTGTGTGTTGTTAATACTTAGAATTTTCATAACTGTTAGAACAAGAACAAACACAAAAATATCACAAGTAAGAAAAACTTAAGATTCAAGGTTGTAACCCTAGTGATAACTCAAGATCACTCGTATTATTATCTTAATAATATTGAATCGTTTGGTGATAGTCTTTCATTGTTCTTTGTCATAGAACTAACACAACTGTTCCTTTTTCATAACAAAAATAACCTTCTAAGTGTGATTAAGTAGATTCCGCATTCTTAATCATATTAACTCAATATATCATACACACAAAGTACAAAAGGTTTAACCACCTTAACAGTGTGTCGAATCCTCAACAATAAATAAAGTAATCTAATACTACTTTAAATTTGAAATTTATGTATTCTTAGAATTTCATAAATAAATGAAGTAATAAATTAACTTGAAATTACTATTGAAACCAAATTGTGGTGTTCATGATTACTTTAATTATATATGTATATACTTTATTGTAAAGTTATAAATATGAAGTCTTTTAAATTGTTACAAGACTTATTATAATATAAAGTAAGACGTTTTTACTTGTTATGTCTTCTCTATTAAGACATATAGAAGAAGTCATTGAATTCATCAATGATTTATAACATATAGTGGGATTATAACAGTCCATGTCTTCTTGTTGAGACATGGACATGAAGTGACTGAGTTAAAAAGTACTTGCGTTATAAAGCATGCAATTGGCTTGAAAAATCTATTTCACCATTAATTTGACTTAGTTGGTAAATAGGTAAGCCATAAGTGGTATGAGTTTATCTTACATATTGTTAGATTATCTCACAATATTAGTTCTAATGAAATACCACAAGTTTGTGGTGTGTTCAGTTAGGAGAATCAAACTCTATTGGTATTGTTTGATTAAAGATAACTATAACTTCTTTTCTTCCAAAAAGTTATCAAGGTTAGAAAATTGAGTATAGATTGTATATACTCAATAAGACTCCAACCTAGAAGATTAATAAGATGCCATTTATTATGGAATGTGATGAATCACATTAAGTCTTAAATTTGAAGTTTTTAATTTGTTAAACAACTTATGAGGTAGGATATTAACAAACTAAATGTAAGGAACTGTAAATATGTACTTGTAATGTCCCAAAATAGAACAATTTGGTGTTGCTCTACTTGCTAAGTATTTATAGATAGTCTATAAATTGCAAAAGGCAAGTAGGAGTTTTTATCTTGAAAAGATAAAACTACAAGATACATAATCTTCTAAAAAATACACTAGTAAATGTCATGATGAGGATTAAACATGTTAATGTTAAATCTCAAGATGATGGAATTCTCATTCATAGATCCGCAAGGATATCTCAAATATTTGAATAATATGTTGAGGATTATGAGTTACAGGATTATGGTAAACCTATTGGTCATTAAGATGAATTGCAAATATTGAATTTGGCAAATTACTAATACTATGAATGTTAAGATGCAGTCCATAAAGATAATTAGTTTTTTGGAAACTTAGTTTATCTTGAACTCTATAGTTAGACTACAGAATGAAGATGAGTTTCTTCAAAGGGAATAAAAATCCTAGATGTTTAAATCTTTGTGTAGAAATTATATGGACAATTTTGTAAACATATTTAATGTATGTCTTATGACAAGATTATTAATCACACTTAAGCAATTAACTGTGATTGAATATTCTTTCTAGGCACATTAAATGTATAAAGATTATGATTGTCATTCTTAGTTTCATTAATATGAAATTGACAATGGAATATCAAAACTATTTCTTGAGTAATTACTTGTGCGAGGACGATAAGTAATCAAAGGAGTATTTGAATTCAAATAATCTTTGGAAGTACATAAAGTGCAATAATTCATGAATGGATTAATGCATGCATCTAGGAGGTCTACTTATGTTTAATTATTAAATCCAAGTTTTGATTTATAATTAAAATAAGATAATTCCTTAGTATTCCTGAAAGCTAGTGGGAGTGTTATGTTTATTTTCTTATTTCATATATGTTGTATAACATATAGGAAGTAACATTCCATATACGTTAAATGTTAAGTCTTAGTTTGGAATGAAACTTCACTTGAAGATTTAGAAAATAAACATACAACCTTGGAATATATGTTTATTGTTATAAACATAAGCGGTAAAATAATTGATTCTAATAGAACATGATATACTATTAGAAAGTCTAAATGGAAACATATCTTTGAAAAGATATAACATGAATGAAATCTAAGTTTGACACAAGGATTTTTCATGTACATCATGTTATTTGTTGTATCATGCTTGGATGAAAGATGATTTGACAACATTGATATCTAATTACATCCTCAGCCTGGAAATGCTCATAAATTCTAAGTATGAACTATATGGCAAATTGTTGCGTAATTGTTATAGCCGACAAATCTTGAAAGATTGGAAGGCATCAAACATTACACAATGGATATTAAAGTTTACGGAATTTTAAAGAGCATATTGTTGTTTGCATACAATGATGCTAATAAAATTGAGATGACACTCAATACTAGTCATGGTAGGATTTCATCCTTGTTAATGGCCATGTGTACTAGTTATGCTTAACTAAGAGCATAGTTGCATTATACATTAAAGAATTAGAATACTTTAAACTATAAAAAGTTTGATAGTTTAATTGTCATAAATTGGTAGTTGAGGATATCTTTTATGAAATATTATGTGGCAATATCAAGATAATTAAATGCACACATACAAGAACTTCACTAATTGAATTCTTGAAATAAGTATTCTCAAAATTCCGATAGATCAAAATTAGTTGATTTATGTCTTGTCAACAAGTATGATTGACATGACTTGAGGCATAATTCATTAACTAGAATTATCATGCATTGATCTATTTAGTATTTGGATAAGGGATGTTAAGCAATTATTATTTACAATGAATTAAAGTACTTGGTACGTTTGTTTTCATTAATAATAGATTAAGACAAATCTGAGTATTGGTAGAATATACTTGAAAGTATATTGATGCGTTGACATGCCAATTTCACATGATATTCAATGAATTGAATATAGGACTTATCCCAACTTCATGAGTTTACTTTATGGATCTTGTCATCAAGTAAATCATGAATATAGTTATCCTCAGACTTGAGATACCAGATAACTGTCATGGATGTAGTGCATTTCTGTAAAGCAATTTACCGCTATACGTTACTGGTAGCTATAAGGATTGTTTTCAGAAGTGTTGCAAAGTTCATGGGTTTTGCTTGTAGTCAAGAAAGAATTTGTTCCTTCAAAATTGTTTTGAAGTTTGATACTGCTGGGCCCCTCGTAGGGTTGACAAGATGTTTGCGTGGCCACGCCCAAGATCTATCTGAAATACGTTTAGACGATTTGGTAATCTTGCTCAATCATAAACAACGAGAAACATAATAGTTAATTAAAGAATGACTAAGATCCATATCTTTATTAACGTAGTATTAGTAACAAAAGGATACGTATGATGATGAATCATCAAAATGTTTTTCTAGGAGACCTTACTCGAGTTGTACTAGGGGCATTAGCGTATTGCTAGACGCTAACCAATGTCATTACACTATTAAGATATGTCCAAGTGGGAGCTGTTAGTTTATGGACAATATTTAATATGTGTATGTCTAGAATCGAACTCAAGACCACGGGATTGCACATTTACCTATGAAGAATTAATGTTTAATAATTTAATATAAAAAGTTATATTTAATTATTAATTACACAAAACGACTAACGAGCGTTAAGTAATTAACGGTAATTGACTAACGGTCATTCAATAATAAAAGGAAAGGACTATAGATGGAAAACTGATGAACTCAAATAAGTACTTTTTATTACCATCATTTATCCTATTTATTTGACTTGTTTTGTTATATTATGTATGAGAATTGATACGTTAATGTTTACTTTTGTAATTCTCAGGTAAAAACAAGTATTATGTGAAACTTGGCGATTTTGGACTAATTATGGAGCAAAACAAGCAAGAAGTTAAGAGTCTATTGAAATGTACAAGATCAAGATCATTCTGCTCCAGATACGCCGCATCCTACTTCTTACATACGGCGCATCACTATCAAGATTTCACAAGTTATAATCCAAGACGGCAAAGGACATGCGCCGCATAGATAAATGGAGTTACGCCGCATCTTCAGGCGGTATACGAATATTCCTGAATATATTAATCTTGGACCCCACGCGAAGTTAAGTCAATGCGCCGCATCTACTTATTCAATGCGCCGCATCTAACCCTCGGACAGAAACTATAAATACCCCAAAGTCAGACGAATTTTGAGAGCGAGATACGAAGTACGAGACTTAGCAAAAGACAGCCGAATTCAGACGAAGTAGCAGCACAAGACACACCCTAAACGAAGATACAAGAGCTGTAAGAAGGTCCTGCATGTATTCAATTCATTAAGTAGTTTTGTTTTATTGTATTAGTACACTTTAATTCATCAGGATTGATGGGCCAATTCCATGTGACTACAGAAAACCATGGGCACCCCTTAAAATTGCTTTCCCATTAATTAAAGTTTATATGTTGATGTCTTTGGTGACTTTTATTAGTGCATTGATAACCTCTGTGTCTAGCTGAGCATTGCTTGGGTCGCCATGCCCCTTCCTCGCCTATTTGTTTCAGCGTCTCTTTAATAAATAGGATAGACATAAGTAATCATTAAGGGTTTACTCGCCGATAAGATTAGAGCCAACGAGAAAGGGTTAATTACATACACTTCATATAAAACTAGCAATAAAACAAGTGACAAGCTACTTAATTATCAGGACAGGTCTTCTTATTGTCTCAAGTATCTATCTATGTACGTGTGTGCTAATCGCTGATTCGTGCTAATTAGCTTAGTTTATTATTTAATCATAACCAAACCGTGCCAGTCTCTCAGGCTGAACCCCCTTGCGTTAGATTAGGTTGTATAGCTAACTTAAGATATTAAAATACTGATTAGAATAACTAGATAATATGTTCCACTCTTAGTGATCGACACTCTACTTACCATTATATTCATACTGACCGGGTACACTGCTCGTTAAAGTGTGTGTTATTGATAAGTCGGCTAAATATAAATTTAAAACTTGAATACTGCTAAAACCACAACGACACACCGTGGATATAAAAATTAGAGCAATACACACGCACACACCAAGTTTTTGGCGCCGTTGTAGGGGAGTGAATTGTTATTATCTGTTAATTTGATTAGTATTTTAATTAGGTTTTTCTTTTTAATTTTTAGATTCTAACCGCTAACCCCGTTGTATATTAGTTAATTTGCATTCATTGTATTATTTGCATATTTTCTGTTTTGTGTGTTTTTATTTTCTTTAATTTTTGTTTCTTTTTGTTTGTTTTTATTTTTCTTTTTCTATTTTTCTGTATTCTGCTATCGTTGTACTGAGCTAATTCAAACGATACGGCGCATCTATTTTCATAGATACGGCGTATTGCGTTTAATTTTTATAAAATACAACGCGTTTAATAAATTCGATACGACGCATCTTTCCCCAAGATACGGCGTATTCTGTTTTTAATAAGAATTTTTCTAAACCCTAACGCCATACGACGCATCTGTTTTAACAGATACGGCGTATTTATTATTTAAATTAAAAACTGTTTTTCGAATTATTAAACAGATACGACGCATCGATTTTTATCGATACGGCGCATCTTCAAAATCAAAAATCGGTTATATTTGCTAAAATTAGATACGTTGATTTTTGATACTTAAAACTGATACGGCGCATTCTAATTCTAAGCGGCGTATCTATTTTCTGAATAAAAGTCTGATTAAATTTTAACGATTATAAGATACGGCGTATCCAACTTTCTGGATACGGCGCATCGTCTGCAGATATCAGTTATTCTTATATCCGTTTCTAAGTTCATTAATTTCTCTTCTAGCGAACAAATCCTACTGACGATTTTACCTATGATGACAGGTTTTGCTATGGAAGACATGTCAGTGAACGGATATCTTGCTATGGAACTCTTGCTTTCGGATTCATTCGAAGTGGAAGTTTTTGAAGATGTCAACTTCAATGTGCTCACGATTGATGTCGATTTATTCTCTTGGGAGACCCCTCTTGAAGCTACTTATAAGGAATTCAAACGCTTATGCAATATTGAAGATGGGATATTCTCTTATGATTTACTAATGAGCTACACTGAAGATGAGTTGTTACTCTTATGGCCCATCATTGAATCTAAAGGATTAACTTGGACTACTATCGAAGAAAAAGATGGGAAATTCCAAATTGAATACATGAACTCAGCAAATGCAGTCAACAAATCGAGCAACAAAAGCTATGAAGTCAAACCTATACAAACTTCTTTTATGCCTTATTCCGAACAGTATTGGGGATTAGATAAAAGCTATCTGGATAACGAGAGAATGTATGCTGAATCGGAGATACTATTTCATGGAAAGTTGGTAAGGTTGATGGATATCTCTTTAGAAGAGTGGCTTGAGCTTAAATACGTTGATCCCAAATTTGCTCCTACGAATGAAGTCAAGCGGATTGTGACCTCATGGTTGACACGTAGTTTTAAAAGACAATTTAATGAGTTCATGGAGATAAGAAGGAACATGATTGGTAACACTAGCTTTGACGTTAACCACGATCCTAACAATGTTGATTTTTCAAATTGGTTGGCTAGTAAGTTCAATAACCATAAGAGCATGGACCGAGCTACTAAAGATGTGTTATGGGTATATTGGATGAGAGGGGAAGATGAGGAAGTAGTGAGCAACAATGGATCGTCAGATGACAATTCAACGATCAAGGAAGGCATTGAAGAATTATTCAGCATTGACATTGATGTGTTCAATTATGAGACACCTTTGTGCAAACAATTCAAAGAATTTAATTACCTTCTTCAAGTCGACGCTGATGTGCTAACTGGAGATCTACCAGGATTCAAAACTTATGATGATTTCAAAAACACCTGGTACTACGAATGGAATGACCAAATACCATGGGTTTGGGATAAACCATGGGAATTTGAGCATATTAATCACACTTGTACACCTTTCTGTTTCAAGGATGGAAGTAGTGAATGGCCAACCTGTGATTATAAGAATGATGGAACCTGTAATGGGGAAGTATAATTGGAATGAAACGGGTTGGAAACGATGTATACTTTGAAGACGACGATTGGTATGAAAAAGTTGAAGACTGCCCACGTAAAGCGGAGGCTTTGCAAGAAAAAGGTAGAATCAACTACTTAAAAGAACTTAAGGGAGCATCGGACACTACTTTCTGGGAATGGGTGCATGGACAATTTGATGATTACACAAAGCTTAGTCAACGCTTACAATGGGAATTGAAAAAAGAGTGGGACGAGATTCAAGATTATTATCAATCCTTTAACGTGGTTAATTATGATCCCTATGATAATAATGATGAGTCGCGAGAAGAATTGATTGATGAACTTGATGACTATTTGAATAAGGATCCTTATTTCAAGTTTGTTGATAAAGACGAAGAAGAATTCACCAAGAGAAAATGTCAACTACTTGGGATTCCTTATAATAAGCCACCCATGATTATTTCTGAAAAAATTAAAGTCATCAAATACTCTTTGGGACCTGATGAGGAATATGTTGCGACGAAGACCAAAGCATATATTAGATTAAGTCGTACGGAAGAAAATGTTGCGGAGCTATACGGGAACATCTTTCGGATGAAAGAAGAAGGATGGCACGTAACAAGAACAAAATAAGGAGCTGAACGTGAGTCTAACTTGAAGACTCTGGAATAAAGACAAGTGCTGACCGGGAGACAACATGGAAAATTTTTACTTTTCTGTTATGTGTCGAGTCAGTCAGACCCGCAGAGGATACGGCGCATCTCAATCCTAAGATGCGACGCATCTCCTGCGCTGGTCATATCATATCTTATTTAATTTTCTGCATTTTTATTTTTGACTTTAAAACTTTCTGTCAGTATTTTAATGCGGCGCATCCCTGGTTAAGGATGTGACGCATCTTTTATTCTGATTCGTATTTTATTCCAGGCTAGATACTGCGTATCTTCTTCCATAAGATACGGCGTATCGACTGACCTGATGATTTTCAATTTAATCTTTTATGTTTTATTTTTACTAACTACTAATGTATTATGCAAGTTTGAACCTTCTTAACTCAGGTGTGTTAAAGTCTGAATGGTATTATAGATTCTTGCATTTCCTGTGGATACATCAATTATGAAGCTTAAACGTTCTCATCCACAAGAAAGTTGATTTTTGCTCTTATACAAATAATGGAGGATCATACCGAGCAAATCTCAAGGGAGTTTTTCTGTTATAATTCTTTTATTTTCCAGTTTTTAATCTTTGATACAAACAACGAGGACGTTGTTTAACTTAAGTGGGGGGATTGGAGAATTAGAACACTTACTTGTCCTAAACTTTTTCAAAATATGCTTAAAATGTGCTTAATATATCAAAACTTAAAACTTTTAGCATGTTTTTGTTTAAAGTCTAAATTACATAGCTGCACACATAACATTATTTTCAAAAATTGTGAACTTTTCAAAATTCACAAATCTATGAGTGTGCCGGTGACTTGTAAACTTTAGAACTTGGCTTGTATACTATCCGAGACCACCACAATAAGTATTATTTATATAATTGGAATGACTTGTCTAAATTGGTAAATTTCTAGGATTTCACCCAAATAGCCTTTATATGTTATGTGATATTAACTAACTACACTGGTTAGTTAACCCCTGTATAAACCCTTTTGTTACTCTCACTTTTAGAGTAAGATACCCCTAGAAAAACATTCAGAGCCATTCCTTTCGTTTCTTACACCTTTGTTATAATGTTTCGTTACACCCTTACACCTTAGCCTACCTTGTAGATTAAAATCCGTGGTTAATTGCTTTAGGCAAAGTGTGTTTCCTTACATTACCTGTGTTCGCGTGCGTAATTCATTATCTTTGGTTGAGTCAGGAAATTGCACAATGCAATTGGTATGAAAGTAAATATTGTATATCTTTGAGTTTATTTTTCGTGTGTTTACTACTTTCGCTATTACAGTTATTTCTGAAAGTATGAAGAGTATGGAAAAATTATCCGGAAAAATGGTGATAGTAAAGTTGTGAAATTTTACACATTTAAATGTTGATGTCAAAAAAAAAAAAAAAAAAAAAAAAAAAAAAATCGAAAAAAAAGAGAAAAGAAAAAGAAAAAGGAAAAGTTGAAAGTTTGTTTTAACCAACTTATGTAAAGTTTTGTATTAAGTGATCGATATCACCACTATTTGTTATATATTATATTTATGGATTGAATGGGAGTTGGACGTTATGGGAACGCCAACTAAGGTTATTCTTTGATTGAGATCTTGTTGAGTATAATTCGTGTCTACCTAAAGCGTGTGTTTCAAGTGTTAAAGCGTGAGTTATTCAATGATATGAGTCTTATTCATGGGACGGTTGGGATAGTGATTAACCACACTTAGGATTTTAATTTATCTGTTTTGTTTATTTTTCATTTTACACCAATTTGTATCCCAAATATTATCCATACCCTATATTATTCTTTATCCAAACCTTTTATTTATTGAGATTAGGGATTTGAGCAATCTTAAGTATCGTAGTCGTGGATTCGGCTATGTATTTATGATTTTGTCGCCCTTTTTGATATAATATTATTGGTCAAGATTACTTGGTCCTATCTTTAGCCTATTCGAGTTAAGGATTTGAGCAATTGCAAGTATCGTGTTCGTGGATTCGATCATGTATTTGTGATTTTGTCACCTTTTCTGGAATATGAGATCGATAGAGATTAAGAAGAATGATTAACCCTTAACCAACAAACCCCTTTTACCGCTTTAGACTTGTTATACCTTGGCTTTAGTGGAGGAGATGCGTATACTTGCCAAGCTTATGATAGAATATTCGGCACGACTGGACAGTTAAACGATTAGATTTGCTTTTATCAAAATATTTTATTTTATTCTAATTCGTTAAGTGTTTGGTTGTGTGATTATGACAAAATGAATACATGCTTAAATATAAAAATAAATCCTAATATCTTTTAGGATACATTTTCATAAGAATTATTCTAAGGTTTACTTGGGGACAAGTAAAGTTCAAGTGGGGGGATATTTGATAAACTCAAATAAGTACATTTTATTACCATCATTTATCCTATTTATTTGACTTGTTTTGTTATATTATGTATGAGAATTGATACGTTAATGTTTACTTTTGTAATTCTCAGGTAAAAACAAGTATTATGTGAAACTTGGCGATTTTGGACTAATTACGGAGCAAAAAAAGCAAGAAGTTAAGAGTCTATTGAAATGTACAAGATCAAGATCATTCTGCTCCAGATACGCCGCATCCTACTTCTTACATACGGCGCATCACTATCAAGATTTCACAAGTTATAATCCAAGACGGCAAAGGACATGCGCCGCATAGATAAATGGAGTTACGCCGCATCTTCAGGCGGTATACGAATATTCCTGAATATATTAATCTTGGACCCCACGCGAAGTTAAGTCAATGCGCCGCATCTACTTATTCAATGCGCCGCATCTAACCCTCGGACAGAAACTATAAATACCCCAAAGTCAGACGAATTTTGAGAGCGAGATACGAAGTACGAGACTTAGCAAAAGACAGCCGAATTCAGACGAAGTAGCAGCACAAGACACACCCTAAACGAAGATACAAGAGCTGTAAGAAGGTCCTGCATGTATTCAATTCATTAAGTAGTTTTGTTTTATTGTATTAGTACACTTTAATTCATCAGGATTGATGGGCCGATTCCATGTGACTACGGAAAACCATGAGCACCCCTTAAAATTGCTTTCCCATTAATTAAAGTTTATATGTTGATGTCTTTGGCGACTTTTAATAGTGCATTGATAACCTCTGTGTCTAGCTGAGCATTGCTTGGGTCGCCATGCCCCTTCCTCGCCTATTTGTTTCAGCGTCTCTTTAATAAATAGGATAGACATAAGTAATCATTAAGGGTTTACTCGCCGATAAGATTAGAGCCAACGAGAAAGGGTTAATTACATACACTTCATATAAAACTAGCAATAAAACAAGTGACAAGCTACTTAATTATCAAGACAGGTCTTCTTATTGTCTCAAGTATCTATCTGTGTACGTGTGTGCTAATCGCTGATTTGTGCTCATTAGTTTAGTTTATTATTTAATCATAACCAAACCGTGCCAGTCTCTCAGGCTGAACCCCCTTGCGTTAGATTAGGTTGTATAGCTAACTTAAGATATTAAAATACTGATTAGAATAACTAGATAATACGTTCCACTCTTAGTGATCGACACTCTACTTACCATTATATTCATACTGACCGGGTACACTGCTCGTTAAAGTATGTGTTATTAATAAGTCGGCTAAATATAAATTTAAAACTTGAATACTGCTAAAACCACAACGACACACCGTGGATATAAAAATTAGAGCAATACACACGCACACATCAAAAACAGATAACAAGAAAGATCTAGAACCCCTTTGTGGGTTGAGATCCGATCGGCAATGGGTTTCCTAAACCCAAACCCTAACTTGTTCCCAAAGTTTTGTCATCCTATATAAAGAAACACAAGGGTTCATTGTTTTGTAAACTTTTGTACACACACTAAACCCTAAAAGTGTTTTTCTCTTTCCCTTGTGTCCCAATCGGCCGAAACCTTCAAGAGGTGTTCGACTATTGTTTTTCCAAAACAAAATCATTTTGTGTTTTATTAAACTAGCATTTACATTAATTTGGTATTAGTACGTGTGTCCAAGAATGTGGTATTAACTCACTATAGTTAATATCTTGGATTGAATTATGATGTGTTACGTGTGTGTACAAGTTTTAAATTTATAAGGGGTGAATTACCGAATCTATAAATAACACATACGAGCAAGTGAACTCGTCCGTTATAGAAAGATTATGATGGTAATTCGGGATCGTTCGCAGGGATTTGTGAGTGAATCGAGTTGTAAGTATAAAAGCTACTAAATCTCAAAAACAAGCAAGAATGATAATATGATAATTCAAATGATTAAAACTACACTTGCTTAGACTAGTATACTACTCTAGATAAGCATGATTGTGATAACTTTTGTTAACATATTGGTTATGATAATTAGTTGGTGAACTAATCTATTGTTCTTACAAGTTAAACCTTCGTCAAGATTTTAGTTTATAAAAACAAGCATTAAGTTTAACCAATCAATTCAAGATCAATTCAAGTTTCATAAGTTTGGATTAACAAACTTAAACACAAAAACAATCTTTGGTTTTATCAAATAAGCTTAAGAAATGGTCAATACAAAAGGTAACCGATCATAGACAAAAAGGTTACAATTGATTGTAAACTACTAATCTTTCGACCTATGAGGTGGTTTTCAATCAATACAATTTGATAGACAAAAGCATTCTTATTACAACCACAATTAAGTTTCTTTGTTTAACCAAGAATAATGGGTAAAAACAATCATTCATAGACAAATGATTATAACTAGTTGAATAACAATAAACCTTTCGACCTTTAGAATTACTAACAACTAGTTAAACTTGATTAACAAATGTCACTATGAAACTTAAGCACAATTGGATCTTAGAATTAACTTGAAATTGAATTAAAACATGTTATCACAATCATACGCAAATCATTAAGTAATATATATCATTTAAGCAAGTGCACAAAGGCACTAGCCACTCATAGCAAACATGAACATAAACTCATAATTTTGAACATTAGAAATCATGATTAAAAGTCTTACAATGATTGGAGTGAGATTACAAATGATAAGGTAATGATACCCAAAGTATTGGTGTTGACTTCTTGAGAGTTTGACTTCCAAATGTTGACTTCTTGGACTTCCAAAGTTTCCTAAACTTCTAAGGACGAATTTGAGAGCTTTTGAGAGTGGTTTATAATTAAAGAGAGTTGATTGATTATTGAATAATAATTGTATCTTTTGTTGTCTCTTTTTGTTGTCTCTCTCAAATGATTTCCAAAGGCTCTATTTATACTACTCTCAAGCATAGGAACTTTAAATGCTACAACTTGGCCTCCAAGTAGCTTAGAAGGACCTAGAATACCAAATAGAAGAGTCTAGAATTGAACCAAAGAGCTAATTTGAGAAAATTATGAGGGCTCTATCCGATCGGATACAGGTTGTGTCCGATCGGATGGTCTTGATCATCATCTCCATCCGAATCGGTTGTGGGTTGCATCCGATCGGATGGAGTTGTCCTGTAGACACAAACTTGGTCTTTTGATGTTTGGCTTGTATCTTTCTCATAGCTCTTGGTTCTTTGTAATAATGAATACTTGAATCATCCTTATTTGAAATGCCTTTTCGGAGTGGTTCTTGACATGAGAATCTTCGTACAATCGTAAATCCTTGTTTTCTTCATTAATCTTTCACTTTTTCTTCCTTTTTTCTGTACTTGGCTACATATACTTTGCAAACATACTTTGGTGCGATTAAGTAACAAAAGCATATAAATATAACCAAATAACATATTCAAAAGCACGAATAACGCTACTAAAATCATGCACAATTTGAGCGTTATCAAATTCCCCCACACTTAAACTTTGCTTGCCCTCAAGCAAATCTATAAGTAAAAATAATTATCCACATGGTACTCAAGTATGTTTAGGAAAAATGTGATGCAAATCTATCAAGTACAAGTTAAATCCATCATTTTAAGCTTTTCTAAATGAAGCATCGAGATGTTTGACAATACCCCATTGATTTTCTTGCTTGATGAACATTACTAATCACCTCACGAAAAAGAAATGAAATATAATTCACTCAAAACACTCATTTATATGGTTGGTGGAGTATATAAGAGAAATCACTCTCATTGCTCAGTCATGATCTAAATGTTAACATAGGCTTGTACAAGAAACAAAACTACATCGATATGGCGTGAGCACCAAGTATACATATCAAAGAGGTATTTTATTTGGGTTTAAGGCTTCAAGGGTTATATCAGACTTACGCGCAAATATCTTATGCAAAACATAATAGATCGTTGGCGCAAATTCTTGCATTACCAAACAACGGATGGTCACTAAGGATAACCTTAGATCGTTGGCGCGTTATCTAATTCCTCAAGAACTCAGATGGTCACTATATGTCAATACACTTGATAATTTCACAAAGCCAACAGGTAAGGATAAGACATGGGATATGTTTTAGAAAGGGTTGATGATAAAGAATATACAAAATAGTCAAAGTCTACTAACCAAATGTTGCTAGCTATTTCGAGCCACTATCATGCAATCTTGAGAAACTCCATACTTGATCGATCAATACATTATTCCATAGCTCATTTGCTATTCTTGTCACCTTATAGTTGCGAAGACATTTTTTTTACGCATAAACTCTTCAATTGTCATCTTATAATTGTGATGACTAGTCTTTCACTTCACTTTGATAACTGCTCATGGAGTTTGCAACTTTCTTCGAACTTTCATGATTTCCCACATAACATTCATCTTGCCATATAGCTAGCAACCAACCAAGACTTGACTAATGGTAAGGCAAGGCTAAAAAGTGTAAAATCTTTTTGTATTTTTCTGGATTTATTCAAAAGAAAAGATAGGCTCAGAAGGTGTAACTAGGGGTATCTAGCGTTAAAGATAAACGCTAACAATAGAGTTTATACTGGTGGTTAACTAGTCAGTGTAACTAGCTAAATATCAATACGGAAGGCTATTTGGGTTAAATCCTAAGGTTGCCTCTTATCACGCATATACACTTATATCACACACGAAATGTGATCTCACAACGGTCTCGTAATGATTTACAAGCACAAGTTCTAGAATAAATAAAATCACCGGCACATTCATAGCAAAAGAATCAAAGCATAAAAGATGTATGCTAAATATGGAACGGGCTTAAATCCTCACAATTTAGTGGAAAGGCTATAATATGTGCTAGCTAATGTTATCGAACCCAGAATGGATTGCAATATTAATCGGGACACATCTTAATTTTTCAAAAATTACAGGTATTACAAGTGGATAGATCCAGTTATTATAATATATTATCCTAAAAATGACAAATAACTAGATCACCAGGGCAAACAAAATTTAAAATCTAGCTCGAAACTTACAAGTTATCATTATTTTCCTATTCACCCCCCCCCCCCCCAACACTTAAGTTAAGCATTGTCCTCAATGTGATAAACGAACTTCAAAGTATGGAAATAGGGAAATAAGAGATTAAACCATATTTTCCGGGCTTCATATGATTCTTTGATCCAAGTGTCCAAGCTTAGTAATCGTTACCTGCAGTAATCTTAAAACAAACAAAACAAACACACGAAAATATTTATACGTTTTATTAAAAAGTCAGTGGTACACCCCCGCACTTAAGTTCAACTAAGGGATTAGAGAAACTTTGGGGTGTAATCACTTTGAAAATAAAAATAAGCAGTAAAAATAGCAAACACACGGGTTGCCTCCCGATAAGCGCTTGTTTTATTAATGAGTCATCATCCTGACTCAAACTTCCTTCTGTCTACGTTGGTGCAATTTTTGGTTTCTTCCTCGAGGATTTGGGAACATACACCACGTTTCCTATCACTATTCCTTCTCCAGTGTCATATATGTCATCTAATTTCACTCTTTCCCAAGCTCTATGAAGAACATCATAGATAAAAACCAGTTTCTTCGGCCCAAGGAGTGTTTTTCTTATAATCGGCCGGAAAGGGTGCCATAAATGTTATAGCTTCATATTCTGATTCAGGCAGAATTTCTTCGATAGAAATCTCGTTCATTTGCTCCTTATCATAGTACAATTTAACAATAAAACTTCCACCCTGTTTGTCATATAATTCAACATATCCAGATGGAAATCCATGTTTCACTATATATGGTCCGAACCATTTCGGTTTTAGCTTAGGAGCTTTAAACTTGTATTTCATATTGAAAAGCAAAACTTTGTCTCCAGCTTTGAATTCTTTCCGTATTCTTAGCTGTCTGTCATGATAAGCTTCGGTTCTAGCTTTGTAAAGTTTGGAGTCTTAGTTCATCGAATTCATGCAATTGCAAAAATCTCTTCTCTCCAGCTATTTTGAGATCAGGGTTACAGTTTCTGAGTGCCCAGTAGGGGCGATGTTCGATTTCGAATGACAAATGACAGGTTTTTCCATACAAAAGTCTGTATGGTGTTGTACCAATTGGAGTTTTGTAAGCCGTACGAAATGCCCACAGAGCATCATCAAGTTTTCTCGACCAAACGGCAGGATTGTCTTTGACCGTTTTTTCGAGTATCCTCTTTAAGGCTCTGTTGGTGTTTTCGACTTGACCACTGGTCTGTGGATGATAAGCTGTAGCAAAACGATGATGAACTCCATATCGTTTCATAATTTTCTCCATTTGTCTATTACAGAAATGGGTTCCTCGATCACTTATTAAAGCTTTAGGAATTCCATAACGAGCGAAAAGCTTTTTGAGAAAATTAACAACAACTCGTGCATCATTTGTGGGTAGAGCCTCGGCTTCAGCCCATTTGGAAACGTAATAAATTGCAACGAGAATGTATTCGTATTTGTGCGATTTAGGAAATGGTCCCATAAAATCGATTCCCCAAATATCGAATATTTCGCAAACTTGAATGCTCTTTTAAGGCATTTCATCTCTGCAAGAAAGACTACCAGATCTTTAACAAGCATCACAGTTTTGAACAAGAGTATGAGCTTCTTTGAAAATTGTCGGCCAATAGAATCCAGCATCAAAAACTTTTTTAGCTGTGGTGGAAGGACCATAGTGTCCCTGATGTGCGTGTCGTTGTGTTCAAGTTTTAAAATTTATAAACACGATTTATCCAATTCTCTAATCACACATACGAGCAAGTATACTCGTCCGTGGTAGTAAAGGTGGGTAAGTCGAGATCGTCCCAAGGGAATTGGGGTTTAGGTTTAGTAAATAAGTTTAAGCAAAAAGGAGTGTCAATCCAATTTGAAGTAAATTCTAAAAACAAGCAAGGTTCAATCAATCAAAAACTAATATACTTGTGTGTAGTTTCCATGACAATTGTTTAGAGTAACCAATCAAGTTGGGTGTGACTTGTAATGATGCACAACTTAAAATGAATGATTCACAATCAATGGTTTTTATCATGAGAAATCATATCTAAGAATTCAATCTCCTAGTTAACTCCTTTCGGCCATGATTAACTATTACGATAATTCTATTAAGTCCTTTTGTTGCTTGAAAGCATTTCTTATCTTAAGAATTCCTACGAATCCTTTCAGCCTTTTTCATGATGAAATCGTTTCCAAATCCGTTTTAATGAGTAAAGGTGTTGCTTGTCACACACCACAATCCATACTAATTCGTGCACTAACTTTTTGGAATAAAAACATAAAGAAAACTCCTTTCGGCCTTTGTAAATCTTTGAAATTGTTTTTACCAACCAATTAAGCAAGATTAGATTTTATCTCAACAAACTCATAAAACAAGATATGTTTTCATGCATCACTTTGATAAGATTACTCCAACAATTGTCACATCATCCACACACAAGTATAACTAAAATTACTCCATAACAATCATAATCAAACACAAGTAATTAACCAAACTTTCATTCATCATATAGTAAAAGTAAAAGTAGTTCATGATAACTCAACAAGAAATACCTAATCAAGGAATTACAAGAACTAGAATTGCTGGAACAAGC
>CP139507.1:2432469-2525031 GCA_021014915.2 Artemisia tridentata subsp. tridentata | reverse complement strand
CTGTTAGCCTTAAAGTTTTGTCATATTTGGAATTGCACTTCATTCTTTGTACAAGGACTAGTTTAGTCATTTAGGCTAAGTTATCTTTGTATTCTTTGTATAAATACCTTCCTAGTCAACACTAGGAAGGTTGAGGATTCACAGTTCTTTGAGGTGTGTGTGTGTGTTTCATTTCTTCTCTCTAGAAATAACACACACACCTCTCCTATTAATAAACCGATTGTTATAATGTTTAATCTTTAGTTCGTGTTTATGGTGTTTCCTCCACCTCCCGTATGTGAATCTATACCTCTACAATTGGTATCAAGAGATAACCGGGTGGCTGCTCGTGGTGTTTTTAAGGTGATAAAGGTGATTTTTGTTGTGTTTTATCTCGGTTTTTCTTCATATTCTTCAACAGCCGAGTTTAGTGCTATATTTAGGTTCGACTTGTGTTTGAAAGAACCCAACTGTTGCATTTTTATCATAAAAACGTGAGCTTTCGTGGTTTTTTCTGGATTCATACGCAAGAACAAGGCAAAAAGTTGGTGTGTTCTTAGCTTCTTTGATCGAAAATCACATAATCTTTTATAAGATTTGTGTTTTTGGAATATATTGAATATCTTATTCATTGAATTATTGGTCAAAGTTGGTGGAATTGGTGAAAGACAGACTGGCAAAGCATGGGGAAGAGAAAATGTAGCTAAAAGTCAAGAGTGGTTGGAAAGTCTCGAAATTGGCCACTCTCTCGCAATTGATGTCTCTCGCAATTCAGGGCCTCTCGCATTCTTGTATAAGAATTGCGATGAAATGAAATTTCTCGCAATTGACGAGTCTCTCGCAATTGCTGACTCTATCGCAATTGAGGAGTCTCTCGCAATTGCTGGTTTTTCTCGCAATTGGCATGACTATCGCAATTGCTGGTTTTTCTCGCAATTGGCATGACTATCGCAATTGCTGGTTTTTCTCGCAATTGGAATGACTATCGCAATTGCACTCTCTTCTCGCAATTGGCATGTCTTTCGCAATTGCACTCTCTTCTCGCAATTGCAACAGACTTTCGAAATTGATACTGTCTTTCGCAATTCAAAAATCTCTCGCAATCGAACATCTTATCGCAATTTAAAAAAAAAAAAAAAAAAAAAAAAAAAAAAGAGTATTTTGGCGGGAAAACTTGAGTAAAATTTATTTTTCACAGGAGACTTTACGGTCCATTTTTACGCGAGATTCAAATTCTGGTACAAGTGTGAAAATTTTGGCCCAAAATTCAAATTTTTTGGCCAAAATTCGAATTTTTCGGGGAATTTTCGGCGTAAAAATTTCTTAAACTCAAATTTTTCCGGCCTCATTAGAATTGCATTTTATGGCATTTTTCACAACAACATCACACATGAAATTATCGGACTGCACCTTCAACATCACCACGTATAGCCAAAAAGATCCTGATCAAGATTCACAATCAAATGACAATGGTTAAATTATTAGCTGTGACTACGGGGATGATTCGTTATTATATATTTGGGTTTGAAGTAAGGTTTTACGGACGCGTGTACTTATTTCATCTTCTTTCTTTCTTCCCTACCGCGAAGATGACTTGTTTGGGCATATATTAATGGTGACGAAGACTTGGATATCTAGTTACTTTTGTGATTCTCTCTCTATTCTCACAAAGTAGCTATCACTTTAAGGAGTTACGTTGTAGTGCTCAGTGTCTCACGTAGTTGAGGATATTTCAAGAGGTTTTGTGCTAATACTTTTGTTAAGGGTATCGGGTACACCGTTCTTAGTCACAAGGATAGTACAAGCTTAAGTCACAAGTCTGGGCAATGTTACTTCATTCTCAAGTTCATCATATTGGGTTATCATCACATGTGGTTACTACATGAAGCCGTTGTTCTTTATTCAGGAGGTTATATTGGGTTTATCGACATCTTCTCACAGGCTGACTGGGTTTAATGATAAAGTGCTTCCAGTTAAATACTTCACGTACACAACATTATGCTGATTCCGATAAATCGTAACCAGCAGGGGAGAGAAATGTGTACATCGAGGTCTCACAACAAGTTCACGTGATCGGGCTTAATGATTTATGTAATGATTTGATTTGTGTCGGAAATTGTTGATTCTATGTCTTATCCTCTACTCATCTTATTCTACGTACTTCTACCTTTTCCACCTTCAACAATTTCGGGCAACAAAATCAAGATGATCAGTGGTTCAATTTGTTACTGTGGTATTATCATTTCATGTGTACGTTATGGGCTGATTCTTCATATGAAAGATAACTGGGATGCATTTGGTGAGATGAAGATGTTGATACCCTGTTCCCCCAAAGGGATAATCTTGAAGAAGGTCGAGTCTACAGTCTGTTCTACATTTTCCGCTGCATGTTAGAAGACTAAAGACGAAATGCATTTAATTATCAAAAGACTTCTTCAGATTCAGGGCAATCATCAGAAAGGTTGTCAGTTTGGGGGAGAGCACTAATTAGGGGAGAGCACTCAGGGCACGCTGTATTAAACCCCTAATTAGATTTGCTCACATGGTTCTTCTACAAGTAAAGAAATGAATGCTGAGAAGATTCTCCAAGCTGAACGAAGTAATGACGTTTGAAGACTATTCTCTGTGCTTATGGTTTATATTTTACTTGTAGGGAACATTGTAAGCAATTCCCATATGACTTCACTTTGGGGAGAGATTGTTAGCCTTAAAGTTTTGTCATATTTGGAATTGCACTTCATTCTTTGTACAAGGACTAGTTTAGTCATTTAGGCTAAGTTATCTTTGTATTCTTTGTATAAATACCTTCCTAGTCAACACTAGGAAGGTTGAGGATTCACAGTTCTTTGAGGTTGTGTGTGTGTTTTCATTTCTTCTCTCTAGAAATAACACACACACCTCTCCTATTAATAAACCGATTCTTATAATGTTTAATCTTTAGTTCGTGTTTATGGTGTTTCCTCCACCTCCCGTATGTGAATCTATACCTCTACATATACGGTACAACATGCATAAACATTTTATGTAACTCTAAAGACCAGTGGCCATCAAATTTTTAATGTAAATTTGACTTTTGGAAGTAAGTATAAGTTCCAAAAGCATAAAAAATCAGGATCATTTAGAAAGGACAGACAAAATTTGTGATAATGTCCAGATAGTAGCCAAATCCAAAAAGTTCATTTGGCTTTTGTTACAGGTCACTCTACATCACTGTTCTAGTGCTTACCTCATGATATTAGGAGTAGTTGTAAAGCGAAAATTAGAACATTCCATAAACCTTTGTGAAAGGCTCCGGGCATTCCAATACTATAAATAACAGTAGCTTTCAAATTCAAAATGCTTTTTTAAGGGAATAAGCAACTGTCAATGGAGAGAATAAAGCTAACCTTCTTATCCCAATTGAACATAAGTTGACTCTCTTATTTTCATACATCACAACTAATAATCAATAAACAGCAACAAATACAATAAAAATAAAGCTAACCTTCTTATTCTTGATCTCGCTAGACGGCTAGACTATAACCATGTCTTAACCTCATCTTTGTACCTTTGAAGCTTCTTAATCTCCTTCTTCAAATCAGCCTCGTATACCTCCCCATGCCCCATGCATCTCTGTCTCCCTTGCTGCTGGCCTAGCCAACACCCTGTTTTGCTATCTAGTACATCCCCATCACGTCTCCTACCTTCTTCTGAAAAATAGCATAAAATTCAGTGAGGTAATACTTTCAACAACCGAACATCTTCTTTATCTTCTTTTTTCTGTCACGATGACAACTTCATAGTTAGCTTGAATTTCAAGTTAAATATAGAATATAATAGATGCGCAGAAACCGATTCTGCAGTCGGTTTCAAGAATGTGATATTTTGTTAGATATACTATCAAGGAAGGTTACGCCAAACAACATCTTAAACAAATTCTTTTCAAACTCCAAACAGCCCAAGAAAGGTGCTTCAAACAATATGACCATGAACCCCAAAAGAATCGATCTTTTATAAGCTCAAAGATACGGAAGTTATCAATAAAAATTCAGCTTTTAAGCAACCCAACTAAAACCCCTAATTCCAAAAACCCACAAAATTAAACACAAACACACAGAAACCCCTTAATTAACAAAAATTATAACCAACAATTTATCACACCTCAATTTCAATACCCAAATTTCGATTTAACCAAGGTCTTAAAGAAAAAAAAAAAAAAAAAAAAAAAAAAAAAAAAAAAAAAAAGAAAAAAAAAGCCAATTGAGTATTCCAAATTAAAAAAATAAAATAAAATTAACTAACCATATTGATTTCTGGATATGTTGCTGCAAATTAGTAGATAACCCAAAAAAATGAAACCGTTTAAAGAGATTCGTTTACCATATTGAAACCGATTAGCATGATCCTTCTTCTCCATCTAGATGTGTGGATTTGTTGCAAGCTTTACTTCATATCTTTAATCTTGAATTTAAAAAAACGGAAAATAGATTTAGGTAGAATAAGTTACCTGAAGATATTCAAGATGGTTTTGATCTTTGATTAATGGGGGTTTTGCATATCATGTGTATGGATGCACAAACATGATCTTCCATCGAGCTGTCAGTGTGTGTCTGGAGTCTTCTTTAGAGAAAATAAATCTCTTCAAGAAACTTCTTAGTCAGAGGTGCCATACGGTTTTGTATATTTCACACACATTAGTATAGGTTTATGTTACACCTGTGTGACCTGTGTGGTTCATATTGCATATCAGTTTAATTACATCTGCTTTACCTGACTAATGAAGGAGAAGTTTGTATTACGGGTGTGATTACGTGGAAACGGCAATGAACAATAACAATATTGTCTACATTGGGCCAACCACAGGCCGCCACAGTGTTTACTTATACAGTAGTATGACTGATCACTTTCTTAGTCATAAAACGTGGCCCAATTACGTTTAAAATTAGCAAATAACGGACACCGTAATAAAACACTCTTCAGCCCGTTCAAAAATCATATTTAGTATGTATTATAATTTCAACAATTACATATATGTTTTTCATAACCACCCATGATATATCATTATATCCCATCCTATCTCATCTCATCTCATCTAATTTAATGGATCGATGGATGCTAGTAATTAGTATATATATAACACGTACGTACCAATTAAAGATACAAAATAAGTCGACAAGGCCCCGACCCACCCAACTTCACTTTACTTACTATGTTTGTTTGTGTTTCTGTTGGTGTACGTCGATCTGCATATATGTACGTGTACAACTTACAACGACATACGTAACTGAACTGCTGTTGTACGTATACCTTTCTTCGTTACATAATAATTTACTTCTTGCTTAGTTGCATACGACGACACATATATAAGCTAGTATTCATTAATTTAACTTGTTGCTAGGAAACTAATTAATAAACAAGATTTGCGAGACACTTAAAAGTGTACGTGTTGTATGATAATTTATTATTGTCAATACTACTCTAGGACAATAATACCACGCACGTACATGTCGATCATCAGTCAACTTAATCAAATACATGCATACGTACGTACAACTGATCATATCATTTTTTGAGTAGTAAATCAGCAGGAGATAATAAGATATGATTATATACCATTGATCACTTTTGGCTTGAAAAGACTCTTAATTTATAGATCGAAAAGCAGCCTTGTGATGCGTATTGAAGGCTTTTCCTCATTTCTGATCCGAAATGATCTAACTCGGTCAACAAAAATGAAATGGCGCTGAGTATAAAGTCAAACAGAAAGTGGCATGAAACTCGGTCAAGTCAGTTTATCAACCCAACGTTTACAAAGAAAAGATATGTAACTACTCCTAATTAAAGCCATGCATGATTTGATGGGCTTTGCATTTGTTTTGTTGGACCTAGTTTGTGTCATGGGCTTGGTTTAGTCCAGTTTGTTTAATAATGGGTCTTATACCCACGTGTTTAGTTGGTCCTGTCAAGGTTGTTTGTTATTTTATCGAGTCTTCCGCTTTGTGCGAGTCATAGGGTTAGTTCCATCTTTTCTGGTTACCGTTGAGTTGTAGGCTATATATAGCCAGCTTGTTTATTGAATAAAGTATCGTGAAGTTTATGTGTTTACTGTGATATCTCTTGAGTTCCTTCATGATTTCATGCATGAGAAAACGTAACTATCCGATCCCATGATGCCATCCACGTACTATTTGTGTTATAGTTGTTATATTATAAATAGCAGTAGATCATAGAAGGTTAGGGGCCTCAAACAAAAAAAGAAATACACTCATTGGGAAAGTCAGTGAGCATATTGTTTGAGAGAAATACACTAATGTTTACTATATACCAGAGCTTACTTCAAATCTTTTAAGTATTGGTCAATTACAAGAGAAGGGAATCTCCTTTGTTGTACAAGATGGACTATGTAAGGTTTATCATCCTCAAAAGGGTTTAATTATCTCTTCTAGGATGACAAGAAACAGAATGTTTCCTGTACATGCCATATCAAAACCTTACTCACCAACTTGTTTACAAGTCAGTGAAAGTGACACTAATATATGGCATAAAAAGGAAAAGCCTTTGAAGCTTTCACACGCTTCAAAGCTATGGTAGAGACTGAAACAGGAGCCAAGATAAAATGCCTTCGAAGTGATAGAAGAGGGGAGTTTACATCAAAGGAATTCAATGAATTTTGTGAAGTTCATGGCATAAAAAGACAACTAACGGCTGCATACACTCCTCAACAAAATGGAGTGGCGGAACGCCGAAATCGTACTATCATGAACATGGTGCGTTGTATTTTAGCAGAAAAATCAATGCCGAAGTATCTATGGGCTGAAGCTACAAAATGGGCATGTCACGTACTGAATCGGTGCATAAGTCGAAGCCTAGATAATCAAGTGCCGGAAGAGCTTTGGTCTGGAATTAAGCCAACAGTTGATTACTTTAGGGTGTTTGGTTGCATTGGGTATGTTCACATACCTTCTCAGTTGAGAACCAAACTTGATGACAGAAGCCACAAGTGTGTTCTTCTTGGAGTTAGCACAGAATCAAAGGCCTACCGGTTGTTTGATCCAATGCAAAGGAAGGTTGTGATTAGTCGTGATGTTGTTTTTGATGAAAATGCAAAATGGGATTGGAGCATGAAGGATTTGGAAGTGAAAGACTTAATTATTGGTAATGAAAAGGAAGTTAGTGGTACAACAGTGTTTGTAGAAGATGCAGGCTCACCACTTCTAGATCAAGAACAAGGGGATCAAGTACCAGCAACTACAACCAATGCTCATCACTCCGATAATGCAGGTATGAATTCTAACAATGATGTCTCAAATGAATCAACTAATTCTGGCAGCCTTGGTACAAGTGAAGATGTGACACAAATTGAACCCTCAACTCGGGTTCGTAAAAGCCCAGCCTGGATGCAAGATTATCACTCGGGAGAAGGGTTATCAGATGAAGACATTGAAGCTGTGGGGTTTGCCATGTACAGTACATCAGATGATCCTACCTCCTATCAGTGGCGAAGCTTGACCAATTTTAGTGGGGGGGTCGGGATCTAAATTTTTTTTTTCCTAACGCTTTTTCGGGGGGTCGAAACCGAATATACCGAAATTTTTCTACACGAAAACTAATAGCTGCGCCCCTGCCTCCTATGAAGAAGCGTGTAAAGAAGCTAAATGGGTCACAGCCATGCAAAGTGAAATAAAAGCCATTGAACAGAATCATACATGGGATCTCGTGGAGGCACCTGTGGGGGTAAAACCAATTGGTGTCAAGTGGTTATTTAAAACCAAACTTAATGCTGATGGAAAGGTCGATAAGTACAAAGCTAGGCTCGAGGTAAGGGCTATGCACAAAAGAAAGGTGTTGATTACAATGAGGTGTTCGCTCCCGTCGCTCGGTGGGACACCATTCGGACTTTACTTGCCATAGCAGCTCAAAGATATTGGAAGGTATTTCAGCTAGACGTAAAGAGTGCGTTTTTGCACGGAGAACTTAAAGAGTTGGTATATGTTGAACAACCAGTTGGTTTTGTCAAAGAAGGTGAGGAAACAAAGGTTTACAAATTGAACAAGGCCCTATATGGATTAAAACAAGCTCCTAGAGCTTGGTTCAATCGAATAGAAGGTTATTTCATTCGAGAGGGATTCAAGAAGAGCAAGTACGATCATACGTTGTTTATCAAACGCGTTTGGCATAAGGTAATCATAGTAAGTTTGTATGTGGATGATTTGATTTATGCTGGAAACGATGCCATGATGTGTGCAGCTTTCAAACGGTCCATGCAACAAGAGTTTGAAATGACGGACCTTGGCGACATGAGGTTCTTCCTTGGTATAGAAGTTCAGCAAACTTCTACTGGGATTTCTCTTTGTCAAAAGCAATATGCAAAGGAAGTTCTAGAAAGATTCACATGTGGGAAAGCAATTCAGTAAACAATCCCATAGTTCCAGGAACAGTTCTCACCAAGTTTGGAGTAGGGGAGGAAGCTGACCCAACGACATATAAAAGATTAATCGGAAGTCTTATGTATTTGACCGTGACCCGACCTGATATGATGTATGTAGTTAGTCTGCTTTCAAGGTTCATGGCTAATCCGAGACTGGAACACATGATGGCTGCAAAGCGAATTTTAAGGTATTTGAAAGGTACTTGTAATTATGGCTTAGTGTATGAGAGGCATTCTGTTGGTAAACTTGTAGCATACACGGATAGCGATTATGCAAGAGACGTTGAAGATCGGCGATGCACATCGGGATATGTTTGTATGTTTAGCAAAGCTGCTATATGCTGGAGCTCACGTAAACAAGATATAGTTACTCTGTCTTCTACGGAGGCCGAGTATGTAGCAGCCACCTCATGTGCATGTCACTGTGTATGGTTAAAGGGATTACTGGAAGATTTGGGTGAAAAAATTAGTGGGCCACTGGAAGTACTGTGTGACAACAGTGTTAGTTTTATAGACATAAAATAGTAGTTGTGTGTTAGGATTGAACTCGAGATCACGGGATTGCACACATTACGTATGAGAACTAAAGATTAATAATTAAATGTAAAATGTTATATTTGATTATTAAATATCACAAAATAAATAACGGACGTTAGTATTTAACGGAAGTGACTAACGATCGTTAAATAAAATAAAGAAAGGGACTAGGATGTAATTAGTAGCCAAGAAGATTTCGGATCTTCCCTAATACAATGGGCCGATCGGTTTTAGGGTTAGGATTTGATGAATTCAAATAAGTACATTTTATTACTATCATTTATCCTAATTATTTGACTTGTTTTATTATATTATGTATGAGGATTGATACTTAATCGTTTACTTTTGTAATTCTCAGGTAAAAACAAGCATTTGGTGAAACTTGGCGATTTTGGACTAATTATGGAGCAAAACATGCAAGAAGTTAAGAGTCTACTGAAATGCACAAGATCAAGACAAATCTGCTCCAGATGCGCCGCATCTCACTTATTACATACGGCGCATCACTATCAATATTTCACCAGATACGATCCAAGATACAAGAGGACATGCGCCGCATCTATAAATGGAGTTACGCCGCATCTTCTGGCGGTGTACGAATATTCCTGAATATATTAATCTTGGACCCCACGCGAAGTTAAGTCAATGCGCCGCATCTACTCACTAGATGCGCCGCATCTTACCCTCAGACAGAAACTATAAATACCCCAAGACCAGACGAATTCGAGAGAGCATAATATTATATACGAGGTTCGAAGACCAGAAACCTAGGACGAATTCAGTCGAATAGGCAGCACAAGACACACCCAAACAAAGATACAAGATCTGTAAGAAGGTGCTGCATGTGTTTAATTCATTAAGTAGTTTTGTTTTATTGTGTTAGTAAACTTTAATTCATCAAGATTGGTGGCTTGTGTAATGTGACAACGGAAAGATTGCACTCCCTTAAAACTGCTTTCTCATTAATTAAAGTTTATATGTTGATGTCTTTGGTGACTTTTATTAGTGCATTGATAACCTTTGTGTCTAGCTGAGCGTTGATCGGGTCGCCATGCCTCTGCCCTCGCCTATTTATTAGATCGCCTATGCATTCTATCGTCTGTAGAAAAGTAGGAAGAAAGATAAATAGGATAGTCATAAGTAATCATTAAGGGTTTACTCGCCGATAAGATTAGAACCAACGAGAAAGGACTTAATCTCGGTGTGTTGCATCGAACTATACACTTCATATAAAACTAGCAATAAAACAAGTGACAAACTACTTATCTATCAGGACAGCCTTCTTATTGTCTCGAGTATTTATCTGTGAACGTGTGTGCTATTCGCTGATTCGTGCCTATTGGTTTAGTTTATTATTTAATTGCAACCAAATCGTGCCAGTCTCTCAGGCTGAACCCCTTGCGTTAGAATAGGTTGTGTAGCTAACTTAATATATTAAAATACTGATTAGAATAACTAGATAATACGTTCCACTCTTAGTGATCGACACTCTACTTACCATTATATTCATACTGACCGGGTACACTGCTCGTTAAGTGTGTGTGTTATTGATAAGTCGGCTAAATATAAATTTAAAACTTGAGTAGGTATTAATACTGCTAAACCGCAACGACACATCGCACCGCATCAAGTTTTTGGCGCCGCTGCCGGGGAGTGAATTGTTATTATCTGTTAATTTGATTAGTATTTTAATTAGGTTTTTAATTTTTTTTTTATCTAACCGCTAATTCTGTTGTGTATTAGATTAATTTGCATTCATTGTATTATTTTGCATATTTTCTGTTTTTGTGTGTTATTTGTTTGCTTTTCTTTGTGTTTGTTTTCGTATGTGTTTATTTGTTTTTATTTTTCGTATTTTTTGTGTTCTGCTATCGTTGTACTGAGCTAAATCGAACGATACGGCGCATCTGATCTCTCAGATACGGCGTATTGCGTTTAATTTTTATAAAATACAACGCGTTTAATTAATTCGATACGACGCATCTTTTCCCCAAGATACGGCGTATCTGTTTTTGATAAAAAAATTTTCTAAACGTTAACGCCATACGACGCATCTGCTTTAGCAGATACGGCGTATCTATTATTTTAATTAAAAACAGTTTTCGAATTATTAAACAGATACGACGCATCGATATCTGTCGATACGGCGTATCTTCTGAATCAAAAATCTTATATTTTGAAACGTAACGAAAATACGGCGCATTAACCCTTGTTAATACGACGAATATAATTTGATAAATATAGTTGATTTTTGATATTTACTTTGATCGGTCCGCTACTCTCGTGTGCAAGTTGTTTATTTTCAGGATAAATGATGACTCAAGCATCACCATGAAAGATTACATTCTGAACCAAACCGAGAGAAGCTAGCTGGAGTGATCGAACATAAGACAGCAAGAGTGGAGGAAAACTCGGTACCGGTAACATTAAACGTCTTAAATTCTCGAAATAGAATTCCAGGTAACCTCTACGATAATTCAACCAGCCCAAGGGAAAGTTCTCTACAAAATAATCTCAATTTTATTATCCATATAATGCATTTGATTAAAATTGTAATCTTAATTTTGTATGCTTAAAAACGATATTTGTTCCTAACCTCGGAATAAATCCTTATCCACTAAACAATAAGATTACAATCATTAATAAAACGTTTATGCCTATTGCTCTTATTTTGAATTACATTACATCATATGGTATGACCGTTTTACCCCAATTTGATGTATAAAGGATCGTGTTGCGGAGGCCAAGGTACGTTCCTTATTTAAATTTCGTTCACTAACATAGAGGTACGGCGGATCTAAATATCCAAAGCGCCGTATCTCTGACCAACTAGGACTCATTGACTAGTCAACGAGATTAAATAGATACGGCGCATCCCAATTTTTCAATACGGCGCATCGTTTTGCCCTATAAATACGACGGGAATGCGCCGGATCTAAAATTTTTACCACAAAAACTCACACAGTTAAGAACTTACACACAGTGAAATTATACTCTAAATTCGAGCATTTATCTAAAATCCGCCTCTAATCCGATCTATAATCCCTCACCTAATCATAAAATTAAGGTAATTCTTCCATTTCGATTTAATCTTGGTTGATACGAAAATTAGGGTTTATGTGATTAATTTGATTTGTGCTTAAATGATATAGAGATATGATTAGGACTTGTAATAGATGATCTTCCCCGTGTTTAACTTACGTAAATCATCGAATTTCTGACCTAGTTTGATTTGACCGAAAATTTTGGGTTTTGAATTCGATTTTGAATATTTAGCGGGAAGATGGATTTGTAGAATGTAATGAGCCTTTAGAACTGTTATAATGAGTATATGGTACTGTGATATTAAGTGGGAGTTTACGTCACGGATACGGATTCTTGAAAAGCATGCCTGATCCCATTTATTTATACTGATATGCTTTTAGATGCGGCGCATATAGGTTGATTGATGCGGCGTAACGACCTATTTCCAAATTAATAAAATTCTAGATACGCCGTATTGCTTAATCTAGATACGGCGCATCTCCATACGCCGTATCTCATTTCTTGCTCCGCATCCCTTATACTTTGTGCAGATACGCCGCACTGATTAAATCAGATGCGCCGTATCTACCTTACTTGCAGACTGTTTACTAACTTTGAAAATTCATTTCAGATGGCGTTACCAGTTGCCGCCCGTAGACACCCATGGCTTCGTTTTGAAACAATGGGACTGACACAGGGTGCCGTTGATGATTATATGACTAGACTAAGAAAGTTTTATCAGAGGAAGGTATTCAGTGTTCCAGTTTTGGATTTTGACAGCACCAGGAATATTGATGAGGGTAATGCTGCTGAGATGTTACGAACTAGATTGGAGATGATACACAATGATGGGGAAGGGCAGGTTTTATTCAAGTCTTACGCCTGGGAAAGGTTATTTAGGATTGAGGAACCGTTGATAAAGGTTTTGATGTTGGAATTTTTCTGTACAATACACTACAGGGAGACTGATCTGGGTCTTGACACATTTGATACTTTGGTATTTAGATTGGGTGGTTTTGAGCGAAGGATGTCTATGGGGCAGTTCATACTAGCTCTCGGATTGCACACTACAGTAGAAATGGCATCCCCAGGTTTTGCTGATTATTGGGCTGACAGTTTAAGGGTTGTTTCGGATCGTGGGGAGTTAGGAGATTATTGGGTTGAGATTTCATCTGGGGGTGATTCAACCACCACCACTCCTTCATACACATTGATTAGGGAGCCATTGAGGAGGCTTTGTCATCGTCTGATAGCCCTGACTATTGCCGGGAGGGGACAATCCCCTGAGAAGGTGACTACTTTGGATCTTTTTCTTTTACGGAGCATGGACGAGGGAGCTGTGGTGAACATCCCTCACTTCTTAGCACATTATTTACACAGGGTTGCTCCAGGAAGAGATGGTAGGAGCCAAATGACTGGGGGTCATTTTGTCTCTCGTCTTGCTAGGCACTTTGGGGTATTAGGTGATGAGATTCCCGCTGATCTCCCGATTGATGTAGCTAGATTACATGGTATGGATGCAGACTATCTTGCGACTAGGCTTGGGATATGCGAAGAGATGATGGGTAGATACTTCTGGGCACCATTAGGACCATCTAGGCCTGCTGAGCCGGAGCAGGGGGATGCTCAGGCAGCCCCAGCTGCTGCTCCCGCTCAGGAGGGAGTACATGCACCAGCACCACCAGCTCCCCGCACTATAGGACAGAGAGTCGAGAGAATGGAGCTAGAGGTTTTGTCATTGAGAGAGGGTCTCGAGGCACAGAGAGTTGAGCTTGCTGGAGTGAGGAGAGATACGAGCTGGTTAGTCGACGGTGTCAGTAGGGTGATGGCTCTTCATGGGGTCAGCCACCACCTCCCAGATGGTGCTTATGTCAAAGGGATGACCACATACGAGCGGAGGGTTCGCCGCAGGACTGACGGAGCTAGTACTTCAGGAGCCCAATCAGATGATGTGACTCCCGACCAGCCTACAGTTTGACCACTCTTTGCAATTTCATTACAGACACGTTTCTTCGTACATTACTTATATTCTTTTGGGACTGTACTCATTATTACTAACGTCTGTATATCTAATGCTCCAGTTTATGTTTCTTGTTATATCTGTTGAAGACTGGCATTAAGTTCAGCATAAGAGTACGAGAGGACGTGAGAGATAAACGGTGGAATGAGCCATATTACAACAGACTGCCAACAGTCTGTTTGGTAAATACATGCGCCGCATCTAGTAAAACAGATGCGACGCATCCTATCCTATATTTTATCTTATTCCGTATTTATTCCAGGCTCGATACGGCGTATCTTCCTCTACAAGATACGGCGTATCGACTGACCTGATGAAGTTATGGAGCAATTGCTAAATACGCACACACTTGATGTGTATACCAAACTGAAGTATTGAGCTGAACGTGAGTCTAACTTGAAGACTCTGGAATAAAGACAAGTGCTGACCGGGAGACAACCCGGATTTATCTTTTAATATTCTGTTTTTGTGTCGAGTCAGTCAGGCCGCAGAGGATACGGCGCATCTCAATCCTGAGATGCGACGCATCTCCTGCACAGGTCATATCTTTATTTTTCTGCATTTTTTATTTTCAACTTTAAAACTTTTTATCAGTTTATTTTAATGCGGCGCATCCCTGGTTAAGGATGCGACGCATCTTCTATTCTGATCCGTACTTATTCCAGGCTCGATACGGCGTATCTTCTTCCATAAGATACGGCGCATCGACTGACCTGATGATTTTTATTTTTAATTTTTATGTTTTATTTTAACTAACTACTAATGTATTATGCAAGTTTGAACCTTTCTTAACTTAGGTGTGTTTTAAAGCCTTGGTGGTATTATAGATTCCTACATTTTCTGTGGATACATCTATTATGAAGCTTAAACGTTCTAATCCACAAGAAAGATGATTTTTGCTCTTATACAAATGGAGGATCATACCGAGCAAATCTCAGGGGAGTTTTTCTGTTCTAATTCTTTTATTTTCCAGTTTTTAACCTTTGATACAAACAACGAGGACGTTGTTTAACTTAAGTGGGGGGATTGGAGAATTAGAACACTTAACACTTACTTGTCCTAAACTTTTCAAAATATGCTTAAAATGTGCTTAATATATCAAAACTTAAAAATTTTTAGCATGTTTTTGTTTAAAGTCTAAGTTGCATAGCTGCACACAAGAAGTTATTTTCAAAAATTGTGATTTTTCAAAACTCACAAATCTATGAGTGTGCCGGTGACTTGTAAACTTTAGAACTTGGCTTGTATACTATTCGAGACCACCATAATAAGTATTATTTATATAATTGGAATGACTTGTCTAAATTGGTAAAATTTCTAGGATTACACCCAAATAGCCTTATATGTTATGTGTTATTAGCTAACTACGCTGGTTAGTTAACCCCCGTATAAACCCTTTTGTTACTCTCATTTTTAGAGTAAGATACCCCTAGAAAAACACTCAGAGCCATTCCTTTCGTTTCTTACACCTTTGTTAAAATGTTTCGTTACACCCTTACACCTTAGCCCACCCTGTAGATTAAAATCCGTGGTTGGTTAATTGCTTTAGGCAAAGTGTGTTTCCTTACATTACCTGTGTTCGCGTGCGTAATTCATTATCTATGGTTAGGTCGGGAAATTGCACAATGCAATTGGAGTGAAAGTAAATATTGTATATCTTTGAGTTTACTTTCCGTGTGTTTACTACTTTCACTATTACTATTATTTCTGAAGTTATGAAAAGTATGGAAAAATTATCCAGAATTATCATTATAGTGATGTGGTGAAATTTTACACATCTATGTTTATGTTTCAAAAAAAAAAAAAAAAAAAAAAAAAAAATAAAAAAAAAAAAAAAATCGAAAAAATAAGAAAAGAAAAAGAAAAAAAAAGAAGAAAGTTGGATGTTTGTTTTAACCAACGATGTAAAGTTATGTAAGTGGTCGATATCACCACTAATTGTTGTATATTATCTATGGATTGAATGGGAGTTGGCAGTTATGGGAACGCCAACTAAGGTTTATTCTTTGATTAAGATCTTGTTGAGTATAATTCGTGTCTACCTAAAGCGTGTGTTTCAAGTGTTAAAGCGTGAGTTATTCTATGATATGAGTCTTATTCATGGGATGGTTGGGATAGTGATTAACCACACTTAGGATTTTAATTTATCTGTTTTGTTTATTTTTTTTACACCAATTTGTATCCCAAATATTATCCATACCCTATATTATTCTTGATCCAAACCTTTGATTTGTTGAGATTAGGGATTTGAGCAATCTTAAGTATCGTAGTCGTGGATTCGACTATGTATTTATGATTTTGTCGCCCTTTTTGATATGATATTATTGGTAAAGATTACTTGGTCCTATCTTTAGCCTATTCGAGTTAAGGATTTGAGCAATTGCAAATATCGTGTTCGTGGATTCGATCATGTATTTGTGATTTTGTCGCCTTTTCTGGAATTTGAGATCGATAGAGATTAAGGAGAATAATTAACCCTTTAAGCCTAAAAACCCATTTTACCGCTTTAGACTTGTTATTCCTTGGCTTTAGTGGGGGAGATGTGTATACTTGCCAAGCTTATGATAGAATATTCGTCACGACTGGACAGTTAAACGATTAGATTTGCTTTTATCAAATAATTTATTTTACTTCTAATTCGTTAAGTGTTTGGTTGTGTGATTATGGCAGAAACGAATACATGCTTAAATATAAAAATAAATCCTAATATCTTTTAGGATACATTTTCATAAGATTAATTCTAAGGTTTACTTGGGGACAAGTAAAGTTCAAGTGGGGGGATATTTGATGAACTCAAATAAGTACATTTTATTACTATCATTTATCCTAATTATTTGACTTGTTTTATTATATTATGTATGAGGATTGATACTTAATCGTTTACTTTTGTAATTCTCAGGTAAAAACTAGCATTTGGTGAAACTTGGCGATTTTGGACTAATTATGGAGCAAAACATGCAAGAAGTTAAGAGTCTACTGAAATGCACAAGATCAAGACAAATCTGCTCCAGATGCGCCGCATCTCACTTATTACATACGGCGCATCACTATCAATATTTCACCAGATACGATCCAAGATACAAGAGGACATGCGCCGCATCTATAAATGGAGTTACGCCGCATCTTCTGGCGGTGTACGAATATTCCTGAATATATTAATCTTGGACCCCACGCGAAGTTAAGTCAATGCGCCGCATCTACTCACTAGATGCGCCGCATCTTACCCTCAGACAGAAACTATAAATACCCCAAGACCAGACGAATTCGAGAGAGCATAATATTATATACGAGGTTCGAAGACCAGAAACCTAGGACGAATTCAGTCGAATAGGCAGCACAAGACACACCCAAACAAAGATACAAGATCTGTAAGAAGGTGCTGCATGTGTTTAATTCATTAAGTAGTTTTGTTTTATTGTGTTAGTAAACTTTAATTCATCAAGATTGGTGGCTTGTGTAATGTGACAACGGAAAGATTGCACTCCCTTAAAACTGCTTTCTCATTAATTAAAGTTTATATGTTGATGTCTTTGGTGACTTTTATTAGTGCATTGATAACCTTTGTGTCTAGCTGAGCGTTGATCGGGTCGCCATGCCTCTGCCCTCGCCTATTTATTAGATCGCCTATGCATTCTATCGTCTGTAGAAAAGTAGGAAGAAAGATAAATAGGATAGTCATAAGTAATCATTAAGGGTTTACTCGCCGATAAGATTAGAACCAACGAGAAAGGACTTAATCTCGGTGCGTTGCATCGAACTATACACTTCATATAAAACTAGCAATAAAACAAGTGACAAACTACTTATCTATCAGGACAGCCTTCTTATTGTCTCGAGTATTTATCTGTGTACGTGTGTGCTATTCGCTGATTCGTGCCTATTGGTTTAGTTTATTATTTAATTGCAACCAAATCGTGCCAGTCTCTCAGGCTGAACCCCCTTGCGTTAGAATAGGTTGTGTAGCTAACTTAATATATTAAAATACTGATTAGAATAACTAGATAATACGTTCCACTCTTAGTGATCGACACTCTACTTACCATTATATTCATACTGACCGGGTACACTGCTCGTTAAGTGTGTGTGTTATTGATAAGTCAGCTAAATATAAATTTAAAACTTGAGTAGGCATTAATACTGCTAAACCGCAACGACACATCGCACCGCATCAGGATTCCTAATCCAACTGTAACTTGGGCTCTTAGTTACATAGCCTATATAAACAAACCTTGGGTTCTAGTTTTTTGTGACCTCTTGTGCACTAGCTAAACCTAAAAGTTTTCCTTCTCTTTTCTTTGTTCTAGTCGAGCAGTTTTCCCCTCCAAGGGTCGACCGAAATTTTGTTAAACAAAATTTGTTTTGGTTTTAACTTTGTGATCTATAACTTGCATTACTTTAGTTCGGTTTAGTGCGTGTGTACAAGAACGTGATTCTTACACATTATTGTAAGAATCTTAGATTGAATTGCAAAAACGGTAAGGGGCAATTCCTATAATCCTTTAAACCCTAATTAGGGTTCATAATCCATATTGCTCAAGGTTGATTCTTGTTCTTGCTAGAATCATCAAGGTACGTTCACTTTATATTTGGTTTAATTATTTATGTGTTATATGAATCCTGTGCTTCCGCTATATGCACTTTGATGTTTTGGTTTATTAATATGATCGTCATGATATAATAATTCCATCAAACAGTTCAAGTATCAAGCTGTCAAGAAACCCGGTGCTGCATAGAAGAACAAAACATTTTGATGTTCGTTTCCACTACTTAAGAGATTTAGTGAACCAAGATGTTGTGAAGCTCGAGTTCTGCAAGACTGAAGATCAGCTAGCTGATGTCATGACTAAGCCAATGAAGCTTGACAAGTTTATTCAGATGAGAGCATTGATGGGAGTTCAAGAGATTAAACTGGATGAATGATACATTCTTCAGTTTAAGGGGAGGATTTGATGGGCTTTGCATTTGTTTTGTTGGACCTAGTTTGTGTCATGGGCTTGGTTTAGTCCAGTTTGTTTAATAATGGGTCTTATACCCACGTGTTTAGTTGGTCCTGTCAAGGTTGTTTGTTATTTTATCGAGTCTTCCGCTTTGTGCGAGTCATAGGGTTAGTTCCATCTTTTCTGGTTACCGTTGAGTTGTAGGCTATATATAGCCAGCTTGTTTATTGAATAAAGTATCGTGAAGTTTATGTGTTTACTGTGATATCTCTTGAGTTCCTTTAAGTGGTATCAGAGAACAACTACAGGGAGAGAGAGATTACTTTCACGAGAGTTAAGAGAGAAACAAATGGCTGAAGAATCAAGCAACTTTCAAGCAGTGAGTGTACCAAAGTTTGATGGGGATTACGATCACTGGAGTCTAGTCATGGAGAATCTTCTCAGGTCAAAAGAATTTTGGAAGGTGGTTGAAGAAGGATACACTGCACCAAGGCCAGGTGTAGAGATAACAGCTGCTGAACGTGCAAGTGCAAATGCCAAGCAACTCCAAGACTTGACAGCTTGAAACTATTTGTTTCAGTCAATTGAAAAGCACATATTGAAGACAATCACCCAGAAGAACACGGCAAAGCAGATCTGGGATGCAATGAAGACGAGGTATCAAGGGAATGCAAGGGTTAAACGAGCGCAACTGCAGCGACTGAGAAGGGAGTTTGAAACCCTCGAGATGAAATCTGGTGAGTCTGTTACCGATTACTTTGGCAGAGTTATGGTAATAGCAATGACATGAGAGTTTGCGGAGAAGATATGCCTGACGTGAAGATTGGGGAAAAGATCCTTAGGACGTTGACTGAAAACTTCAATTTTGTAGTGTGTTCGATTGAAGAATCTAAGGATCTAGATGAAATGATTGTAGATGAATTGCAAAGCTCCTTATTAGTGCATGAACATAAGCTTATACGAAAGCTTCCAGAGGAGCAGGTATTGAAAGCTGATGTTGAACCGGTTGTTGGAAGAGGTAGGGGACGTGGTAGGTTGAGTCCCAACCGTGGTAGAGGTCGAGGAAGAGGCCGTGGTTCGTTTGATAAAGCAGCAGTGGAGTGTTATAAATGTCACCAACTGGGGTATTTTCAATATGAATGCCCCGCCGGTGATCGGTCGGCAAACTATACTGAGCATGATGAAAATGATGAATTACTTTTGATGGCCATGGTTGATAGTGTGAAGACAGAGAAAGAAGGCACTTGGTTTATTGACTCAGCTTGCTCTAATCACATGACAGGAGGAAGGGAATGGTTTGTGCAGTTAGATGAAACATACACTCATACGGTGAAGCTCGGAAATAATTATCGGCTAAGAGTGAAGGGCCTGGGTGAAGTACGGAACAGTGTGGACGGTATAACTCAGGTAATCACTAATGTTTACTATATACCAGAGCTTACTTCAAATCTTTTAAGTATTGGTCAATTACAAGAGAAGGGAATCTCATTTGTTGTACAAGATGGACTATGTAAGGTTTATCATCCTCAAAAGGGTTTAATTATCTCTTCTAGGATGACAAGAAACAGAATGTTTCCTGTACATGCCATATCAAAACCTTACTCACGAACTTGTTTACAAGTCAGTGAAAGTGACACTAATATATGGCATAAAAGATTTTCTCATGTAAGCCACAAAGCGCTAAGAACAATGCAGTATAGACAAATGGTCAAGGGTATGCCAAAGGTGACAGGGAAAACAAAAGTATGTGAGACGTGTGTTGTGGGAAAACAACAAAGGGATTTGATTCCAAAGAAAAGCAATTGGCGCGCAACCGAGAGACTACAACTCATCCACACAGATTTGTGTGGTCCAATCATGCCATCATCCCAAACCGGTAAACGTTATGTTCTTGTTTTTATTGATGATTATACTCGAAAAACTTGGGTGTATGCGTTGACATATAAAGGAAAAGCCTTTGAAGCTTTCACACGCTTCAAAGCTATGGTAGAGACTGAAACAGGAGCCAAGATAAAATGCCTTCGAAGTGATAGAAGAGGGGAGTTTACATCAAAGGAATTCAATGAATTTTGTGAAGTTCATGGCATAAAAAGACAACTAACGGCTGCATACACTCCTCAACAAAATGGAGTGGCGGAACGCCGAAATCGTACTATCATGAACATGGTGCGTTGTATTTTAGCAGAAAAATCAATGCTGAAGTATCTATGGGCTGAAGCTACAAAATGGGCATGTCACGTACTGAATCGGTGCATAAGTCGAAGCCTAGATAATCAAGTCCCGGAAGAGCTTTGGTCTAGAATTAAGCCAACAGTTGATTACTTTAGGGTGTTTGGTTGCATTGGGTATGTTCACATACCTTCTCAGTTGAGAACCAAACTTGATGACAGAAGTCACAAGTGTGTTCTTCTTGGAGTTAGCACAGAATCAAAGGCCTACCGGTTGTTTGATCCAATGCAAAGGAAGGTTGTGATTAGTCGTGATGTTGTTTTTGATGAAAATGCAAAATGGGATTGGAGCGTGAAGGATTTGGAAGTGAAAGACTTAATTATTGGTAATGAAAAGGAAGTTAGTGGTACAACAGTGTTTATAGAAGATGCAGGCTCACCACTTCTAGATCAAGAACAAGGGGATCAAGTACCAGCAACTACAACCAATGCTCATCGCTCCGATAATGCAGGTATGAATTGTAACACCCCCTAATTTGGTTTGTGGCAGCGGAAAAGTAATTAGGGTGTTACGGTGAGGATCGAAGTTAAAATTCCAGAAAACGGCCCGAAAGGGGCGTTTTGAAAGTTATATGTCATTCAAAATAATATCCTTGATACAAAGTGAAATATTTGGTTTGAAAATCCCATAAAAAGAGGTGACCATTTTGAAAGAATGACATATTTGATTTTACACCTTTTAAGTTATCAGAGTAAAAGATGCCCGCTCCGTGTCTTGTCCTGCTTCGTTAATTACCTGAGATAAACATGCTTAAAAACGTCAACACAATGGTTGGTGAGTTCGTGGAGTGTTAGGAACACGTTTTATTTATTTACAAGTCTTGTTCATTTATAATGTTGCAAGTTTAATAGGATTATATTGTTTGTAATTATGGACCGGTCCATTAGTAATCCATGGACCGGTCACAATAGATAGTTCATGTTAGTAACATGCATGGGAATATTCCTAGAATGATTCCCTCCCATTGCCTATAAATACAAGGCATGGGGTACACTCTTATTGTCGGTTTTTCATGCATTGTGCGGAAGCTATGCTCGTGTAACGTTTGATCTAATTGAAAAGCCTACCATTCTTATTCTTCTCTTCTTAATTCTCTTCTCTAGTTTAGCTTATTAGCTTATTGTTTATTTTCATACGTAGCTTATTAATATAGATAGTAGTGTGCGTATTTTAGTCTAAACGAGTGTGTGTTTGAGATCTAAACGTGACCTACAAGTGGTATCATACGCCAAGGGATTATTAGGATAGTGTGTTTGAGTCATTCGTATTCTTAATTACGTTGGTTTTCTAGATCTAATAAGGTTTTTGTTCAAATCTTTACGTGAAACTCTTATTTGTGTTGAAAATTCACTTTGAGCTCGTTAAACTTTCATAAATCTTCGTCAAATTTCAATTTTTAATCGTTAACAAGCTAAATCTTCATTGAATCTATTGGTTACTAATCGTTTAAAGTCAAAAACAATCGTGATTTTTGGTTATTTGGACGATTTGGAATAATCCGTATATTTAGCGATTGAAAAAGTTGATGAAAAGTGCTACTTTGGTTTCTGAGTGAACTTCGACAAAAAAAGGGGTTTTATCGCAGTTGGCAATCAAGATAGATTAGGGTTTCATCGCAGTTGCAAGTTAACTAAGGGTTCTATCGCAGTTGGCAATCAAGATAGATTAGGGTTTCATCGCATTTGGGAGATCTTCGATTATCGCATTTGGGACTCAGTATTGTACTTTCTTGTATTAGAAAGATTACATACTTCGACTTGGTTGCTTCTCTTCTCTTGTATTAGAGATTGAGAATTTATCGAAATTGGACTTGTGATAAAATTATCGCCGTTGCTATAAATTATCGCAGTTTGAATTCTTATCTTATCGCAGTTGATATTTTATCGCTCTTTAAGATAATATTTCCAAATTGTAATTGTTTATCGCACTTCATAGTTTTATCGCATTTTCTACTTTCGTTATCACTATTGAAGGTTATCGCATTTGGTGAATTGACTTATCGCAATTGGTGAACAGTATCTATCGCATTTGAACAAAATCTTTTGGATTTTCAATACCAACTTTCTATACTCATCAACACATATCTTAATTATCTTCAAGATCCAGATATGTCTCAACCACCTCACTTCAACTACTACTATCAGCTACAGCAACATCCACAACAACAGCAATATCATCCTCAGTATCAACAACAACAAGCATTCGTCCAACAACATCAATTTCTCTCTCCACCACAAGTATCCCCACAACAAATCATGCAACAGAATCAACAACTGCAGAACTATTCATCCTACTCCAGAGAACCTCATTGGTTTAACAAGATGTGTGAAGCAATCAGTAGTCAGCAATCACGTCATGAAGCTGGAAGTCAAGAAACTCCACCAATGCTAACTCCGGGTAACTACGTACAGTGGGCTAGTAGATTCCTCAGATTCGTTGAACTCAAAAAACCCCATGGTCAATATCTCAAGAAGGTCATTGAAGAAGGACCCTATCCTATTCCAGCTACTGTGGTTTCAGCAACTCCAGAGAGAGAAGAAACATCCACACCCATTCCGGTTGCCAACTACACAACTGAGCAAACATTACAGCAAGAAGCAAACCAATTGGCTATGTCTTTCATACTTCAAGGAATTCCCAATCCTATCTACCGAAGTATTGATGCTCAAAAGACAGCCAAAGATATGTGGGAACATGTTCATCTCCTCATGGAAGGAACAGAGTTGAACCAAGAAGATCTTGAGTCCAAGTTATATATGGAGTACACACATTTCATCATGGAACCAGGGGAGACCATTGAATCTTACTACCACCGTTTCACCAACATTATCAACGATCTTGATCGTCATGATATAAAGTTACCAAAGATTGCTGTCAACTCCAAATTCCTTGGATGTCTTGGTCCTGAATGGCAAAAATATGCAACTTTTGTGAGGCAGACAAAGAAAATTGGTGATGTCAAATATGGACTTATGTATGATTACCTTAGACAACATCAATCAGAAGTGGATAAAGAAATTGCAGCACGAGGAGGCTTCACACCAGCACCAACACCAAACTCACTTGCTCTCGTTGCTCAATCTAACTTCTCTTTACCACAACAGGAATTTGGAAACTCATCTTTTCAACCAAGCATTCCACCCCAACCTCATAATCAAATCATTTCCTATGAAGCACCTCAACAATACTCTGATAATCAGCTGGTTCCCTACAACAACACCGATTCAGTGATGTACTCAAATACAGACTATGATGAAGAAGAGGATGCTTTCAATTCTCTTAATGAAGCATTTGGATTAATTGCTAAAGCATTTGGCAGATTCACCAAATCTAACAACCGTCTTCGTTCATCTTCAAATACCAGAAATCAGGCTGTTGTTCATGATGGGAGAGTAGAAGTTCAGAATAGGTCTTCAGGCAGATATGGTTCGGGAAATCGTGGATATGGTAATCAAAGGGTTCAGTCAGGAGGAAATAGGTACAATACTGCAGGGGCAAACAGAAACAGTATGGGGAATGTTCAGAGAGGAAATTCGAATGTTGGGAATGGTCAGAAAGGCATTGCTAATACGTCTATCACATGCTACAATTGTGGGGGGAACGGTCATATGGCTAATGCTTGTCCAAAGCCGAGAACAATGGGCAGTCAGTATCACAAAGAGGCTCTTATGATGGCACTCAAAGATGAAAGGGCTGCTGGAATGATGACTCAGAATGATCAAAGTTTTATGGCAAATGTGGAATCAGATGATGAGATGGAAGACCTTGAAGCAAATGCTGCAGTCATGCTTATGGCTAATATGCAAGAGATGAATATGTCCGAGTCAGGCCCGGTATATGATACCGATGGTCTTTCTCAGGTACCTGATCCGACATGTCTTATTCATGAAATTGCTTCTCCTTCTGCATCTTCATCTACAAACGAAACTTTTGTTCACAATGAGTTATTATCATCACCATCCGATGATCAAGTTAACACCGTTGTATCATTTGATGATGATAAAACAGTTGTTTCCTTTGATGATCTCATCGATGATGCTAATTGTGATCATCTTGAACAAAAAGATCATTTGGATGATCAAGATTCGGAATTACAGGCCTTATTATTGACCACCCAGTCACAAATAGAAAAATGCAATGACATCAATCAGAAACTCAAAGAGAAAATTGCAGTGTTAACAAAGGATAATGAGTGCTATAAAATACAACTTTCCGGATATCTAAAACAAGATAAACGTGAAAAAGGTTTTGAAAAGGCTTTCCAACAAGAGTATGTAAAAGTTCAAAATTTAGAAAGTCAAGTTCGTGAGCTAACCATTGCCAAAGCTGAACTTTTCTCTCAGAAAGAAAAGGATCAATTTGAGTTTAAAATTCAAATTGAGACTTTAAATTCTGAATTGTTGAAAACTCAATCTGAGCTTTCTGCATCTCAGAAGGATCTTCTTGAAGAAAAGAAAGCCAATAGGAAATGTGTTGACTCCTATCTTGATCAAATTCTGGATTTGGAAACCAAACTCAAAGACTTTCAAAATGTTGTGTATAAAACGGGTAATTCTGTAACGCAAATTCAAAAGAATGTTGTAAAACCAAGTCCTAAAGGAGTAAGTTTTGCACTTGGCAGTGACACACCCCGCAATTTACACAAAGCACTCAAAGAAAATCCTAAGTTGTACAATGCAACATTTCTGTTAGATGATTCCTTTCAACGTGTTGTTATGTATTCTGTTGATGAAGAAACTGATTTTCTTGAAAACAAGATTGAGGGTCGATCCAATTCACAAACAGAGTTTTCAAAAGTAAATTATGATTATAATGCCCGACCTCATTTGAGCAAATCATTTGTTCCTCCTAAGGATCATCCAGAACAAACATTAACATACACAAACATAAGTGCTCCCTCGTCTATAACTTCTAATCCTATGACTGGTGTACAATTTAAAGATTGTTTGACAGAGGATCCTGTTGATCCAAAAATGCCTAAAGAATGTCGGGTTCTTCGATATTTTCAGACATTTATGGATGACATTTCTCGTTTGGAGAGTGAAATTGAGTTCAGTTCTCAAATTCCTATCTCGTCTTTTCTTTCTCCTGTTCAGAAAGAAAAGAAGGAGATTCTTCAAAAGAAAATTCTTCCTCATGTCAGAAATCTGAAAAAGGGTGCAACAAGATGGGAAGAGGAGTTATACACGGAATTAGCATCTATGAAATCCATTTTCAAAGCTAAAGATGACAAGGTTCAACGTCAAAAACTTCAAAAGAAATTTTTAGCAAAAGAAAATGATCGACTCTTGGAAAAAGTCTTGTGTTATGACGTAGTCTCTGTGATTATGAATTCGCTCTATGAATCTGGTAATGCTTTAATTGTGAATGATCATGCTGTGAATATTAAGTTGTTGCATATGGAGATTGATAATCTGATACATGAGAATGAGAATCTTCGACAAATCAATGGTGATGTGGAAAACAAAGTTTTTAATCTTCAAAAACGGTTGGACTGGTGTCAAAAACGAAGTCTTGAATTTGAACTCAAATTTCAAAATCTCATGGGATCCCTATCATTTCAAAACAGTCATGAACAAATCAAAGAAACAAAGGCTTTCTTAAAAGTTAAATTGTTTCAAAATGCAAAAGACCTGGATGAAGTTATTCAAAACAGAAATGACACAGTCTACCTAAACAGGAAATTAGACTCACAAAATCAAGCATTTCAACACATCATTATTGATTTGAAGAAGAAGATCAGCATTTTAGACAAGAGCAAAGCAAACATTCATAAGATTGCTCCAGGAATGTATGTCGTGGACAAAGAACATACCCAAGCATCTGACACAACCACTGATTCAGCTACTTGTACTTCCACAGGACTAGAAACCACCTCTAAGATCAACCATTCCAAGACTCACAAGAAACAGAGGAAGAATAGAGTCAAGAAATCTAGGATGGGAATATCTAAGTCTGCCGAAGTCCAAGAAAGTAGTTTGAATAAGACAAATGTAACATCAGGAATAGAATTGCACTTATCTGAGTCTAGTTCTAAGAATGATGTAACAGATGATAACTCTTTAACTATTAATGAAGATGTTTTGGTTGATGCTACTTGTGTTTTTTGTCGTCATAGCATACTATCTGGTGATCATACAAAATGTGTTGCTAAACCTTTGCTGACTAAGAGAAAGAAACGAACTCGTGGCGCTTCCTCTAGGCTTAAAACCATTGCAAAATCCATTTTAGGGATGCCTCCACTAGATGTTTATGAGGAGAAAATAGAAAAGCCCCAATCCAAGACCAAAAAATCACCTAGTGCATACCTTAGGAAAAAGGCAGAGACTAGTTGGACCTGGCAACGCTGGTTACAGAACACTTTTGATTTTAAATGGTTACCAAAAATACTAACCTCGTGTGTCACTAACCCAGCGGATCCAACCGTTATCAATTCTCCACCTGTTTCCGATGTTTGTGATGCAGGTGATTCAAATCGTCCTTTGGATTGTTGATAGCGGGTGCTCCCGACATATGACCGGCAATCTCAAACTTCTTCAGAACTTTGTTGCAAAGTTTATCGGAACGGTCAGATTCGGGAATGATCACTTCGCTGCAATTATGGGCTATGGGGACTATATTAATGGGAACATCGAAATCAGCCGTGTGTATTATGTTGAAGGTCTCGGTCATAATTTGTTCTCCGTGGGACAATTCTGCGATGGAGACTTGGAAGTAGCATTCAGGGAGAAAACATGCTTTATTCGTGATCTTCAAGGGAACGACCTTATGAAAGGGAAACGCGGAACAAGTCTGTATTCTATCTCCTTTGACGGCATGACAGCTTCTTCTCCTATTTGTTTACTCTCCAAGGCTCATCCCACGAAAGCTTGGTTATGGCACAAAAGATTGTCTCATCTCAATTTTAAAACCATGACTGATCTTGCCAAGAAGAAATTAGTTGACGGTCTACCAAAGTTCAGATATGCCAAGGATCACTTGTGTTCTGCTTGTGAACAAGGGAAAAGTCATCGTGCCCATTTTCCTCCCAAAACAGAACACAGCACAGACCATGTCCTACAACTGCTTCATATGGATTTGTGTGGTCCGATGCGCGTTCAGAGTATTAATGGGAAAAAGTATATTCTGGTAATAGTAGATGATTACTCCAGATGGACTTGGGTCTATTTTCTTCGGACTAAAGATCAAGTTCCTTCTATCCTCATCACGTTCCTCACCAAAATTCAAGTTCAAGTCCGTAACACAGTCCGAATCATCAGAACAGACAATGGAACTGAATTTAAGAATCAAATCATTCGGGATTTCACAGAGAAACATGGGATTGTTCATCAGACTTCTATAGCTCGCACTCCGGAACAAAATGGTGTAGTTGAAAGACGAAACCGGACGCTCGTGGAAGCAGCTCGAACTATGTTGATCAATGCTCAATTACCGGATTATCTTTGGGCTGAAGCTGTCAATACTGCTTGTTATACTCAGAACCGTGCAATGATCACCAAAAGACACACCAAAACACCATATGAGATTATACAAGGGAGAAAACCAAACATCAACCATTTTCACGTCTTTGGAGCTTTGTGTTATCCGAAGAATGATAAAGATGATCTTGGTAAACTTAAGGCTAAAGCAGATATTGGGATCTTTGTTGGATACTGTGAGAACTCCAAGGGATATCGTATTTGGAATCGTCGGACTGGGGATATTCAAGAAACCATACACGCTAATTTTGATGAACTCACCGAAATGGCTTCTGAGCAAGACCGCTTAGAACCCGCACACAACCGTCTGAACTTTCCTGAATCTTCATCTGCACCCCTACCTTTCAACAGGAAGGATCTGGAAGATTTGTTTGCACCAATGTTTGATGACGTTCATGTTACTAGTGCATCAGATGCCTCCACCAGTTCCGCTGCTCAACAACTTCCATATCAAGCACCTGATCCATCAGCATCTACATCTACAGTAGTTGTTGATGATGCACCACAACCTGAATCATCATCATCAATGGAGAAAACACCTCAACCTACAGTTGAAGATTCATCCCCCATTTCTAACAATGTTCCACCACCAACAGGATATGACGGGAACGCCTTCTTTAATCCATTTGCTCCACCACCAACTGTTCCAGATTCCGGAGAATCATCTTCGAGCAACATGGACCCGTCATATCATCATCACAACGTTCAACACTACCCATCCACTCATAAATGGACAAGGGATCATCCGTTAGTAAATGTGATTGGCAATCCAGATAAACCCGTAATGACCCGACAGAAACTTCACACAGATGGTGAAACATGCATTTATGCTCTCACTGTTTGTCAATCTGAACCGAAAAATATCAAAGAGGCCTTGACTTACGACAATTGGATTGAATCAATGCAAGAAGAGTTGGATCAGTTCAAGAGATTAGAAGTTTGGGAACTCGTTGCAAGACCAGATGGAGTTTATGTTGTGGGATTAAAATGGATTTGGAAAAATAAGCTGGATGCAGAAGGAACGGTTATTCGGAACAAGTCTCGGTTGGTTGCTAAAGGGTATAGCCAAGAAGAAGGAATTGACTTCGAGGAATCCTTTGCACCAGTGGCTCGGCTAGAGGCAGTGAGAATGTTTTCTGGCATACGCGGCTCATAAGAACATCACAGTTTATCAAATGGACGTGAAGACTGCATTTTTGAACGGACAACTTCGTGAAGAGGTGTATGTTTCACAACCAGAGGGCTTCGTTGATCCAGAACATCCACAACACGTTTACAGGCTTAAGAAAGCTCTCTACGGCCTTAAACAAGCCCCGAGGGCATGGTACGATAAACTTGCTGCATTCTTGCTTGCTAATCATTTTACTAAAGGATCTGTGGACCCGACTCTGTTTATACAAAAACACGGGGAGGACATTCTCATCGTACAAATTTATGTGGATGACATCATTTTTGGGTCTACCCATAAAAAGTACTCAAACGCTTTTGCAAAACTAATGAAACAAAACTTTGAGATGTCCATGATCGGTGAATTAAACTTTTTTCTAGGATTACAAGTTCACCAGTCACCTCGTGGTATATTCTTGAGTCAGTCTAAATATGCACAAGAGATATTAAAGAAGCATGGCATGACAACTAGTGACACCTATAACACCCCAATGGCCTCCTCATCCCCGAAGCTAGATGCTGATTTACATGGGAAACCCACTGATCCTACAAATTATCGTAGTATAATTGGGTCTCTTATGTATCTCACAGCTAGCAGACCAGATGTTGTATTTGCCACATACCTGTGTTCACGCTATCAATCTAACCCAACAGAAAGACATTTATCTGCTGTTAAAAGAATCCTTAGATACATCAAGGGAACCATTAATTTGGGGATCTGGTATCCAAAGGATTCTGGTTTTGCACTAACTGCTTTTTCAGATGCGGATCATGCGGGATGTATTGATACAAGAAAGAGTACATCTGGTGGTGTTCAATTCCTCGGTGACAAGCTGGTGTCCTGGCAGTCAAAGAAGCAAGATTGTACGTCTCTATCATCAACGGAATCAGAATATGTAGCCATGTCTGCCTGTTGTGCTCAAATCATTTGGATGCGATCACAACTGATGGACTATGGTTACATATTCAACAAAATCCCGATGTACTGCGACTCCAAGAGTGCCATAGCTATCTCATGCAACACAGTCCAACATTCCAAGTCCAAACACATCGCTCTCAGATATCACTTCATCAAGGAGCATGTGGAGCAGGGTACCGTTGAGCTATATTTTGTGGGTACGGAACACCAATTGGCGGATCTTTTCACAAAAGCTTTACCTCATGAACGCTTTGTGAAATTGGTTCATCAAATTGGAATGCGATGTTTGACTTCTCAAGAATTAACAAACTTTCTCAAAAACAAATAAATGAGTCAAATATCCAAACTATCTTTGTAAATATATATTAAAAAAAAAAAAAAAAAAAAAAAAAAAAAAAAAAAAAAAAACAGTGCAAGTACAATTCCTTCTCCAACACTTTGTTTATGCTTCAATTTTTTTTTAAAAAAACACGTGTTGAGGGGGAGACATAATTTTTCCAAAATCTTAAAATTGTACTTGCATATTTTCAGAAATGGTTGTTTCACAAGTTTTTGGTGATAAGATGCTAAGATAGAAAATTGTGTGCCTTAAATGTCATATATGAGACTTAGTGATTAGATTGATGGTGGTTTAGGACTAGAATTTCAAAGTTATCTAGGTTAGGGGATTAAATGTGCAATATATGCAAAGTTAAAAGTTAGATATTTAACTCATCGCATTTACTGCTCTGCTACTATATCACCAACCAATATTTATTACATCTAACCACCATCATCAACGGTCTACAATCAATCCACCAATCCGAACAAGATATTTGATTTCTGTGAGTGCTCTTGTGCTTATATTGTTATTATAAAACATGGTTTTGAACGGTTTCATGATCTAACGGCTAGAACATACAAAATTGAACAATTTAGTTCTAGGGTTTGCGTTAAGATTAGGGATTTTTGATCAAGAGGTTTTTTAGTTGAATATGATTGCTCGATAACACTTCTACAATGATAGTGAACCCATATTGCATGCTTAATCAAACCCAGAAACCACAAATTAGTCGAATTGATTTTTTAGGGTTTTAGCTACGATTTGGGGAAAACTTAGTAAATGTGTTATTGTGTAATGTGTTTACTAAAAAGTTGTTGTTTGATGTTTAATTGAAAGTTTCCATGCTTGGATCATACCCAGAAACACTTCAAGTGATTTAATTAGGTTTTAGGGTTTAAGAAGAACATGAACACTAGCAGATTTGATTCTTGAATATTTGTGGTTCGTTAATGTTATAACTTAGTCCAAATGCTCTAAATAGTCATCTAAGTTGATTGTGAATATCTGTGGACATATAACATAAGTCTTAAATGAATCACGATAAAGAATTTGAGTGTTTGTTCATCGTAATAAATCTATCGCAGTTGAGAAAAGTGTTCGTAAACTCTTGTATTAGAGTTTATCGAAGTTGGCCAAAATTATCGCAGTTGTGATAGTTATCGCAGTTGAGATAATTATCGCAGTTGAGATTTTTATCTTGATTGGTTTAATTATCTTGATTGATATAATTATCGCAGTTGGATGATTATCGCAGTTTGGATGATTATCGCAGTTGGGATGATTATCGCAGATGGGATGATTATCGCAGTTGGATAAATATCGCAGTTGGATTTGTTATCTTGATTGGATATTTATCGCAGTTGTTATAGTTATCGCATTTGTTATAGTTATCGCAGTTGTCTTTAATTATCGCAGTTGTCTTTGATTATCGCAGTTGTGATCTGATATAGAATTTAATCAATTTCCTTAGGTATATTTTTATATACTTATTGAAATTTATCAAATTTTATTGAATTTGGCTAATTCTTGATAAATTCTTTGATCAAACATGTATCAACTAATCATAAATACAATAGGGTGCCATGTGTTGTTCTTTAAACTAACAATTTTCTAACAAACATGCATTCTGTATACTTGTATATGATTGTTGATTTAGATACACATCAATGGCATCTTCCCAACAACAACCACTTCCTGCTCTTACCAAAGAAGAAGTCTTTCCTCGTGGGTATACTCTGGAAATAGGGAAGAACAATTCAAGGGTAGAATTGGACAAGATCAAATGTTCTGATCCAAGTTGTCAGATTGCTATAGAGATTCTCAAGGCTCACAAATGCAGAGATATTCTTGACAGCTCAGACACCATTCCAGAGCTATATATTCATCAATTCTGGGATACCTTCACTAAGAGCAATGATGACAAGTACTTTACTTGCACACTGGATCGGAAGCAAATCAGAGTTACACCTGCTACTCTCAGAAAAGCCTTGAAACTTCCAGAGGCACCTGAAGCTGCTGCCCGATTCCACCCAACACCTTCAGAGTCAGAGGTCATGCAATTCCTGGAAGATATTGGTTATGATGTTCAGCCTGATACACCACTAACCACAATCTCCAAGGTTAATGCCAGATACATTCCTCAACCCTGGAGGACTATCTTCTTCATCGTAACACATTCAATATCTGGAAGAGATAGTGGGTTCGAGCATCCAAGACTGGCTCATCTTCAAGTCTTGTGGGGATTTCTAAACGAAGAACCCATTGACTTTGCTGCTCTTATTTGGGATGATATAATGTACTTACAGCGTAAAATATTCAAGAAAATCCCATTTGTTCGATTCACCAAAGTTCTTATCAGCTATTTACTTGATCAACATGAAGACCTTGATAAACGTCCTACAGATCAAGAAGTTCATGAATATAGCATGGATAAAACATTGGGCAAAGTTTATTTCCCAAAAGAGAGTACACGAAAGCAAGGTGCAAGGTTGCCAGAATTTTTGATACCAGATGAGGTTAGAGAAACAAAAGCATATCATGATTATGATCTAGCATATCGTGAACGTCGTGTAGGTCTTGCCAAGATGGTTGAAGAACCTAGATCTTCCAAGACTCGTTCTAAAGGTAAGACAAAGACAGGAAGTACCTCAAGTGTCTCTAAACCAAAAGAAAAACATCCAAGATCAACATTCATCAAGAGGAGAGTACCCAGCAAACCACAACCAAAACCAGAACCATACAGAATCATTGATGAAGACACAGAATCTAACTCTGAATCATCTGAATCTGAAGAAGAACGTGTCTTCATGACTGAAGAAGAAGCTGAACTTCACAATCAGATCTCTAAGGAAAATGCACAAAAACAAAGTCTCAAATCATTGAAAGCAGATGAAGAGCGTAGAGCAAAGAAAGTATTGGAAGAACAGAGGGAGTATGAAAGAACACATGGAGTTGGAGGATCACTAAATGTTCCTAAAGCAGTTTCGACCCAAGACGATCCGGTTAATCAACCCGGAGGGTCTGGAGCTGAATCAACAAAGGTCTCTTCACAGCAAACAAGTTCGGTTAATCAACCCGACTTGGGAGCACCATCTCAGGAGGATAAGGAAAAAGATCAGGATAGCAACATTGTTTTCTCTGACAAGGATATTTCTGATTCTATGTTTAATGACAATCCCGAGGAACAAACACGCAATGATGATAATGAAGATTGGAACCTAGAAGAAGAAGAAGATATTCTGGGAGATCAAACAATTAAAGCAGCCAAAGATCTTGAAGAGCAGAAAAGACAAGAGGAAGAAAGGAAACGTAAGGAGGATGATCAAGCTAACCGGGAAGCCGAAAGCTACATTCGTTCTCACACTCCAACACCTCCTCGTTCTCCTCCAAAGGACACAGCCAAATCTGCACTGACAATGGTTGTTTATAACTCACAACAGCAGCAAGAACAACCACCAGTTCAACCCTCGTCTGCTTCTTCACCCAAGACTCCTCCTGAATCACCACCGAAGAATCCAACACCTCCACCCTCACCTCATAAGAAATCAACTACCCAATTTGATGAACCAATCCCTTCTCTAACTCCATCATCTTCGCGGTCTTCATCACCAAAATCTAAATCAAAAGCAACGGTTTCTGAAGATATTCCTAAGGCCTTCAAAGGAAAAAGCAAGAGAAGAATCGTCCATGTTACGAAAGTTGAGGTTGTGACTCCTGCAGCAAAGAAACTGAAAAAGGCGGTAAAGAGAGCACAAGCACAACGAGACAACCAAGCTACAACTAAATTGGCTGAAATGGAAGAATTAGTCAAAAAGTTATCTCAACAAATGGAAGAAATGCATGAAAGCAAGAAGCAAATCGATGAATTCCTTGGTTTCAACGTCAAAGATCATATGACACGCAAGGCAAAGAAATTTGTTAAGCAATTTCTTCCTGATCTTCAACAAAACATCAATAATCATATTGATTCACAATTGGACGAAAAGATCAAAGAAGCTGTCTCTTCTTCTTCGCACACCAAACCACTTCCAGAACACACTACTGAATATATCGAGCTTGTGCTTCTCGACCGACTCTTTGAAATCACCTCTCCTTCTCCAGAAGAAGTTAACCTGATTGCGGCTCTTCAAGCACATATTGAGAAGAAGTCCTGCAAAGAAACTGCTGACAAAGGAAAACGGATTCGAGAAGATGATGAGGATGATCAGGAACCTAAACCCGCACAAAAGAAACACAAAGGCGGGTCAGGGATTCACATACAGGAGCCAACTGAACATAAACCATCATCTCAACCTCCCAAACATCAATCCTCTGGTCCAACTGAAACCAAGCATCACAATGAACAGTTCACAAATGAAGATATGGAATTCCAGCCACACGATGATCAACCTCATTCACCGTCACCATCACCGTCACCTAAATCAAAGCCATCCAAGTCCAAGCCTTCACACAGCAGAAAGTCATCTACCGGACCAACAGTTGTCTCATGGCTGGATAATGATACGGATGTGCTAGGAAATGAATGGTTCGATCATCTTGCAAGCGCTCAAGTTCAGACTGACGAAGCTTCACGAGTTGAAGACAGCACCTTTGCTGTTACTCAAGAAATTAAAAGAACTCTCAATATCAAGAAAATGACCAAGAAAGAACTTCGTCGGATCAAGAATGAAGCTTTCCTTCTTCTGAAGAACAAATCCAATAGTGCAGCAGAACTCGAATATCACCTTGAAAACATTGCACGGGCAATGTCAAGTGACTTTGACTGGGCTAGTCCAGACATCGTCAGGCAAGTTGGCAAGAATCAACCAATCACTACTGATTGGACCAAGCCACTGACCGTGATTCGAAGACATCATCATTCGGAAATTCCTTTTCTAATGTTCTTCAACAAAGACCTGGAACTTCTAAAGAATGGAGCTCAAGGGACAACCAAGTACGCTACCTCGATCACTTTCACACCAGCTGCTCATTACACACAATCAGCTATTGAAGAGGTAGCTATCAACAGCAAACTGTTTGTTAAACAACTCGTCAAATATGATCGTGATGCAGAGCTGGGGATTCATCACTGGTATTCTAAAAGACAAAGCTAGTACAAGTACAAACTTGTCCTCCAGAAATCAAAAGAACCAGTTTACAGTGATCTCAGAATAATGGCAGTCATCAATGTAAGTGGATCAAGAAGATGCGATTACATATTTCTAGAAGAGATCACAGTAAGAAGAATCGATAACAATCTTTACAAATTCTCTGAGGCGGATTTTCCTGATCTAAATCTAAATGATATCGAAGACATGTATCTAATGAAGGTCCAAGGCAAATTGCAGCATCTGACCAATGAGCTTCGATATGCACTTAGTACTTCCCTCTGTCATTACATCAGGAGAACCATCATCAAAGAACGTTTAGAAGATCTCCAGCTTGGTGTGGAAAGTTATCAGACTCAGCTTAACCTTGTTGAACCACAGTTCCTTCTACACAGCAAAAAGGATCCTCAGTACACCATGCTACATCGTCCAAATTTTGGGTTCGTCTACAGAAGCACAACTGATTTTCACCGATTCATGGCATTCACTGAAATTCACAAGTTCTGTGATGATACCCTCAAGAGTGTACGTGATGGGTTAGCTAATAGAGTTCGAGATTCGATGTTGGGAAAATCCAGAAGATGGAATTCAAAAGAGCTGCGACAAGTAAAGGAATTTATTCGGACGATGGAAGAACGGTTATACCATCGGGATCAGATAAGGAGGCTCGAGAGCTATGTTGGGGGTCGTCCGCCATTCGCCATCAGACTGTTTCAGCGAACTGACCCAGTGTTCACAACTTTTGGTAAAGGTGGATGATGTAAGAATCAATTCTCAAAGTTCATCATATCATACTTCTTTCCATTATTGGCCTATCCATTACGGCTTGTGCACACATAACAGTGTACAACCCGGACCCCAAAGAAAGGACCCTGAGGTACGCTTCAGTGCCTCAATCCTGAAAAAGGAGCGAAAGCTTCTTACTTATGAGCAGAATTAAAATCAGAATGTTTTCCAACGTTTTTCAAACATTCTGCTCATAAGGACAAGTATTCCCTCGTCCAGGGGGAGTATTTGAAAAATATAATCTTTGTTCAAAAAGCAGTATCAAAGTTCTTGAAACTTCTTCCCTAAAACTCAAAAACAGCATATTTTAATCATAAACGTTTTTCCAAAAACATCATGAGTATGCTATTTTTGAGGGGGAGAAGAAACAGATGATTAAAATATGATGTCTCATTTGCTGGAATCTCGTGTGCTCAAACTCAGAATTGACCCTCGAATTGACGAATAGGAAAGTCAGTAGTCGAAAGGACAAGTCCCGGACGGGTAATAATTTCAAGCCAGTTTATCTGGTGATGTAAGCGTGTCTCGCAAAGGACGTGTCTGAGTAGAAAGTACCGATTTCGAGCGATAATCTTTGAATCTGATCTGGACGGGTAATAATTTCAAGCCAGTCTAACTGGTGATGTAAGCGTGTCTCGCGACGATCAGGTTCATTGAAAGTCAATCAATTCAAAAGTGCCAACTCTTTCCGGCATGTGCAAATTTCAAATTTATTACTTATGCGCACATGTTAAAGGGGAGTATTTCTGAAAATCATCAAACTCTCAAGGTGTCAACAAAATGTCTTTACAATTATCGACACTTTGAGACATTTTCAAAGGTTTTGGTTGTATGGCATCATTAGGATAGTCATGGAGTTATAAGGTGACTAAGGTTAGGGAAAACCGTCCTATGATCCGCCAGAGCCGGAGGGATCTACCCAAGGACAATATCACTAGTTTAGACTAGAAAATCCTAGGTATGATATAAAAAGGAGAAAATGAATGAACGGAGAAAGAAGGGGTTGAAGAATTAAAAAGAAAAGCAAAGAAAAGGGTGAAAAGAAATAGCCCTCCATTTGTTCAACCTTAGGGCAGACAACGGGTTCAATTCATATTCTACTGGTTGATGAGCATCACCGGTATTGAAGACCAAAGACGTCATGGACCCAGTGACGCACTAAAAAACCTTCTAAACCACTCAAGTGTCTCTCAAAAGACATTTGTTTCATTCACACGGAGAACCCTTCATAATCTATCGACATCTCATTACGAGATGGTTGATATTGAAAAGGAGGCAATCTGCTCCACGCCTCCGATGACCAAACAAATGTGCACTTATTGAGTCTAGAGCCATGAGATTCATCAAAAGATCTCTTAGGTACACTTAGAATTACTCTGGTGTTCTACATCATGGGCATCAGGTGTAAATTAGGAAAAAGTGTCCTTCGCAGATCTTAGCAATCTGCCAAGAACATTCATGAGAAAAGTCACATTTGTGATTATCAATGATTGAATGGAAATCCTGCCAGAGCAACATCAAACAACTCTGTCAGCAGGTCACTTCGGTAACTCCTTGTGGGTTACGCTTAGTGTTTGCTCCAAACGGTCTACAGTCGTGGGGTGATCTCCAGCGACTCACTGAATCGTGGGTGCACTTCGGTGTGTCCGTGTAATCCCTTTCGGGGGAATCCGGTTCAGAACGGTCTGGGTTAGGATTTGAGAAAGTCTTCACACTATGCTGTTGATGATCTCAAGTCTGAGCCTGTAAGTACCGGTTGGTTCGTGCTGTTGCTGCTGATGCTGCTGCTGCTGAGGAGCTGGAGTTCGACCATGAAGACTCCATCATGTTCATACCATGAAGAAATGTTCTCTCAAAGACTCAGTGACATCAAAAGTTCAACATATGATACAGTAAAGTCAAAAGTTCAAACAAATCAACCTTTCTCAAGCTATAAGATTGAAAAGTGAGAACAAGTTACAGAAAACAAGTCTAAGACATATGAGCATGATGGAGAAGACGAGAAGACGTTGGAGATTGGCAGATAGAGACAATATCATATCATCATTACACAAGAACAAAGAACCAAAGATTATAAAGACGTCGGAAGCCTAAGAAGCAAAGACGACGTCGGGCAACATTGATGATCAAGACTTAGGGGGAGATTGTTAGGAACACGTTTTATTTATTTACAAGTCTTGTTCATTTATAATGTTGCAAGTTTAATAGGATTATATTGTTTGTAATTATGGACCGGTCCATTAGTAATCCATGGACCGGTCACAATAGATAGTTCATGTTAGTAACATGCATGGGAATATTCCTAGAATGATTCCCTCCCATTGCCTATAAATACAAGGCATGGGGTACACTCTTATTGTCGGTTTTTCATGCATTGTGCGGAAGCTATGCTCGTGTAACGTTTGATCTAATTGAAAAGCCTACCATTCTTATTCTTCTCTTCTTAATTCTCTTCTCTAGTTTAACTTATTAGCTTATTGTTTATTTTCATACGTAGCTTATTAATATAGATAGTAGTGTGCGTATTTTAGTCTAAACGAGTGTGTGTTTGAGATCTAAACGTGACCTACATGGAGTTTGATAGAAAATATTTCTCTTTTGAAAGGTGTATAGTGATAATAGTTCTTCATGAATAAATAAAGAGTTGCGTTGTATAAAATCCATAAGTGAATAATGTATGATCTTCAAAATCAGTAGTTTCATATTTTAAATGAAGTTGAGCTACGTTGTTATATGCTCGAAATGGGATGTTGAGTCAGCTTTTAAATGTAATGACATACCAAGCATTTTGGGGTTAATTTGTGCAGAATTCTCATTTAAGTCACATATAGTAACAGTTAAAGTTCAAGTACCAGATTTACAATCGTATCATATAGTGGGAATGATAATCTAGAATCTGAAGTCTACCAGTGTAAAGTGGTGGTCTTCTAAATACAGCTGTATCCTAGGATATATATGAAACATTCATATATTCATAATGTTATATTGCCCTAAGCCTCATGACACGCAAAACGTTAACAGAGTACCGTAAAACGGAGTGTTCACCAAATTAATGACGAAAGTTTATGCCCTCGTGTAATAGGTGATTTGCCACTTCCTATTTTTCTCAAATATAGCGCATCGCGACTAATACGACTAGCGATTAAGCATTCCGTCACAGTATTAGTGGGATAGGTTGTCAGTCCTCCAACAGGTTTCGAAGTTGTTGCTATATTCGCGCTCACCGCAGTGATTAATGGCTCATGATAAAGGGTCTTTTTGGCAATAAGGTGTGCTTAGGCAATATAGGTATAAAGGTTCATAAAATACACGTATTCTGATCTTGGCAATTATTTCCAGTGGAATATAGAAATATTATAATAAGTAACAGTTCATTCATTTGTCACATGAATGCATACAGTAATCCTCAGTATCATGTTACATCAAGTAGTTCAGAGATGTTATGTTTCAAGTTCCGTGTTTAAGCTAGACAGACAATTTGCACATATATTGAGCATGTATTCTTTTCAAGTATGATTTCAATAGGTAAAGCATAATTGATAATTTCGAGTAAATCATAAGAGATTTCAAGTAATATAAAACAGTTAAAGCATGTATCTCCCCCAAAAGAGTTATTAAAAACAAGTGTGAAAAGTAGGGGCCACGACTCACGATAAATCATAAGAGTTTTCATAGTACTTATAGAAGTATAAACGTCAAGCAAATCATATATTTGATAATGAGTAAAACATTTACAAGCATGTATCTCCCCCAAAAGAGTTATTAAAAGCAAGTATTAAAAGAGGGGGCCACGACTCACCTTAGCCACAGCAAAGCAAAATAACAACTGATACGTCTGGCATCGAGAAGCAAAACATAATGGTCTAGGATCGGCACAACCTAGTACGTATACGATTATCTCAAAATACATCTCGCAAAAGTAATAAAGTCTATAAAAGACAAAGTGTCGTAGTTTTCGTGGGTTACTCAGTTTTCCAAAACTTATCAAAAGCTTAGTTTAAATGTTTTGTGTGGTGTGGTAAGATAACCTAGACTCGACGTACGACTCACGCCAAAAAGAATAGACATCAATTAACTCAAGAGGATACTAACGAGAACTCAAACCAATGAGGACAACTTAGAAGCTAAAGTCAAATAAACACCTCAAATAAAATAACTAGTTTGTACGTTTCGGCATTTACCCCGTTATCCCCAAATAGTTGGTATAAGACAATGATGTTTTATAATAAAAATAAGTTTAGTTAATAAAACTAGTTTTTCTCGAGTCATCGAGACTTGGATTAACCAAAACTGAAATTACAATATTTAACAAATTTATGTCCCACTATTAACCTTGTAAATATTAGTTTAGGTTTTATTGAAGATTTTGTGTCCGGTCCGAGTCTAATATAAAATGTTTAATAAGTCCGTCTTCTAATATTGTAAGTCCGATAATGATTCACGATTGTCCAAATTGTCCAAGTATAATAATCAAAGTCCGTATTCAAGTTCAAATCACGATTTCGAATAAAATCTTAAACGTACCATTATATCACCAAACAAATCATCCTGTTAGTATTCTTCATTTTCGACACAACCAATATAATTGAAAACACTTATTGTGCTTTATGGGCTTCGGCCCATTTTCAACAAACATACCAAGTTGGGCTAAGGCCCACACTTAAACAAACACACCTTATTATTAAACTTTGGGCTTTGGCCCAGGACAGTAACCAAACGCACCCTGCTGGAATTAAACTCACCCAAATATGTTGCAAACCAGCAAACGTACCCTTGTGGTGTTTGACCGAAACTAAAACTCAAACGAGCACCCCCTTGGGTCTCGTTATTTCCAGTGAACAACGAACCATTTGCTTTCAAAGTAATCCAAAACAAATACTTCTCGACTAAGACTGAACCAAGACAACCACACCCTTGTGGCTTATCTTTTTATACTGAGATGACAACAACAAGACCAACACCTTTCGGGTATGGTTGTTAGCCGAACAAGTCACAAAACCAAATAAGTCATATAAGTTCAATTAAGCAAATCCAGAATAAACATCCCTTGCAAGTATCCCATCAAACCCGAGACCACACAGGTATGACCCGAACCGTTTGCAAAATAATCAACCAAATACCATATCAATCTTTTCTTACCACAACACATGTTTTTATACCACACGCAATTAGTTTTCAAAAACATGTTTATATGATTTTTAAATCCCACGAAGAACTATAACAAACTGTTTATAATCGGTCTCATTCAAACAAATAAAAATAAATAACCAATGGTTTTCTTAATTTTACCATATAAAAAGGGAGAGGAGGAGGAAGGACGGCGGAGGGTGGCGTGGTGACTCAAACTGAAACAACTCTTGGAAATATATCTCCGATCTACTCTTATCTCGATTCGACACAGAAAAAGGCGGCGGCAGTGGTGGTGTGGGATGGCAGTGGGTGGTGAGGAGATGTGGAGGTGGCTGTGGTGTGGTGGTGGTGTCGATGAAGACACAAGGGAGAGGAAGAGTCTGAATTATCTGTTTTTCTTTTTCTATGTGTTTATCAAAATGAGAGGGAAACTTATTATATAGATAGTTGTGACTTTGGTTGTGTGAATTTCCTGTTTCCACATCTCAATATCCTTGTTAGCTAACATGTACAATTCTCGTTCATACATTAATATCGGTTATAATTATAGATACGTGTATGTTTTATATTCATATGTTAATTGTTTAATTTGTAGTTTGATCCCGGTAGTTACTAATGTTGAATCCTTAAGTAACGAAACTTAAAACTGGGTAACGTAAAAATATAATGTTTATAAAAATGTCAAAGTTTATTAATATATTCCAACTAAAATATTAGACATGTAATAAGTTTAACGGAGAGTGTATACGTTAATAAAATTTAATAGGTTTGAGTATTCGTATTGCGTAAAGAGTTTAATGTAAAATATAAAATAATAAAGTGAAAATAGTTCATATAAAATATGTAGGCTTATCCAAATCTTATGTTGGTCGTGAGTATAGTATATTAAAAAAAAATTTTAATTTCTCCATAAAAATGGGCTTTGTTAAATGATAAGTCAAAGGTATTATTAATTAACAAAGATTATCATGACGGATTTTTGTAGGATCTTACAGTATCTACCCCTCAATTTTGAACTTCGTCCCGAAGTTCAGTCCGTGATAGGTGTTGAGAAAATTTGGGGTTCCGAGGTGAGAGTCTATGGAAGATGTTGTCGAGAGATTTCTTATTTGACTATCAAAGAAGCGAGATTTCAACTAGATTTATTAATACTAGACTGAATAAATTCGAATGTTTGATCAATAATTCGATTTATGGGCTACAAGTAGTGAAAGTAACGGCCGAGAGTAGGAAATATTTAGCACTTAATGTTTAGTGTTCTAACGGTCGGGACTAGGGGATTTTTAGTGGTAGTGATTTAAAATTTAATGATCGTGAACAGTAAAATAACGGGTATTTTCTCCACTTAGATTCCCTATTTAATCTTATCCACTCTTTTTTTTTCCTTTTTCATCTTTTCCGCCCCATCCTTTTCGTTTATCTTCATCTTCTCCGAAAGATGCCGTCGATCGTCATCATTGCAGCCACCGTATACATTGTTTTTGTCGCCGCTTATTTAGCTTTCTTCCCTGATGAAAACTCCGACTACTACGTCGCATCCTTGGTGTTCATCGTACCTCTTACGATTTTAGCGATTAACGTGGACAAGATTTTGGGGTGAGGATCTTGTGCTAGTGTGGTTGAAATGTAGCTTTGTTATGTGTCGATGTAACCTTTAATGAATAAAATCTCGTTTAGGTTTAGTTAGAAGTCTCGATATAGTTTTTAATATTTCGTTATGTTTATGACGCAGAATAATCAAGGTGCTTCATCCTATGGTGGCTCTTGCTATCGTTGGGTTGGTGGGGGTTGTTGTTTCCATGGTGGGTCAACCGATTGAAGATTGTATGCCTTACATTGTGTTTATTGTATTGTTAGCACTTCCGATGTTAATCATTTCGCTATGTATTAACTTCCGTGGTTTCAAATAAAATTTATGTTATTTGTGTTTTCCATAGATTGTTGTGAATTCTCATAGTTTCTAATTTCGTACTGTTCTCGATTTTTATATAATAGAGCAGTGAGTAATGGATAATGAGTGTAGATCGGACTGAGGTTGGCTAAAAGTGAGGTATATGAACAAGTTATTTTGTTTCGAGATTATGTTTTTGGAATGAAAATTGTTATTCTATTGCATTTTGAAAGTGCACATGATTCAAAATTTTTGGAAATCACAAATTTATGGGGTAAACTATTTGTCAAACAAGGAGTTTGTAATAATAGATTTTAACAATGATGATTTCGGATAAGAACTTGTTGAATGTAAAAATAGTTGTTGAACTTTAGTTTTTGTAAAGAAATACTCGTTAGATAAAGTCTTAAGTGGTAACCCAAAAATTAGTTTGCTTTATATATATAATAAACCGTGTCTTACGGTGGTAGCGTGTTTGAATTTATTTTTCTAAGTATCCAAGTTGTTAGTTAAGTATGGGGAAATTAATATGTTATAAGATGGGATGTGTTGTAAAAAAATTTCATTTGTTTTCTTAGGGTTGTTAACCGTTGTTGGGGGCAACGAGAAACACGAAAATTGGTTTGTTTTGATTGTAGTTGAGTTCACAAAATGAAATATGGCCCAATAACTAGACAGGGTTTCGTTTGAGTTTGCTGAGGTTGTTGGGAACTTAAATTAAGCAAAGTATTTTGGGCAATATATGATTTTTGTTGAAGCCATTTTAGGATTTGATAGTCGGGGCTGAGTTTTGATCGTCACATGATTGAGTATTGGAAAAGATTTATTACACATGATTTATTGGTAAGTGTCTAATTGAGACGTATGAAAATATTGGTAGGTTGTTAAGTGAATAATCCAAAGTAGACGGGTATGAGTCGATTAGAAATAAATCTTAAGTTCTTAGGCTTAATTAGAGTTGGGTTCGAGTATTAATGATAATCAAGGGTGTGTTGGATTGTTGTTAGCAATGGGTCGAGGATAAATGTTTCAAGGATAATTTTTAGTTTGGCGACTGTTGAACATATGTTCCATGGCATATTTGGTTACTAGATAGTTTCAAGATCATCGAAATTTCGTATAATGCCTAAGAGTATCGAGAGGACGTTAGGAGGTTCACTATTTCCTAAAGGATGTGTAGTCAAATCGTATGAAAAGTGTTATTTGTAGGTGGCGTGTTCAGGATTTTTAAATCATGATGGGGCGTGTTTAACGCGATTTGTTCCTGCCTCTTGCGTTGAATTGCGAAAACCAAAGTAATTATTTTATTTACCACGTATCTCAGAGCTAGTTGCTAGTTTTACTAGACATAGATTTTGAAAGTTTTACCGTTTGAATACAAACAATTATATTTCTTAATTGAAAGATATTTTTCAAACCCTTATAAATACCATTGGCATGGTTGGGTTACCTATACACACACAATCAATGGCTTGTAAGCTACCACATACCGCTGAACAAATTCAACTGTACATCAAAGCAGAAACGGAGGGTAGTGACGTGGATCATCAAAATGCTATTGTGAAGGTCATTCTGCAGTTTGAAGCTACGAAACAATTGAAACGACGACTTAGAGAAAGCTATGCTAAGTGCACAGACATCTCAGATGGTAGGAAGCATGTGATTGACAAGTTTTTGTATGATGAATCTTGTAAGGATGCTGCTGTCATCGAATCGCTGTGGTCTTGTGTTCATCAAATAGATGACCAGATTTCTAACAAGGTTCGTTGGAGTTTGGAAGAGAACGTTGAAGCTGCTAGGGTTGAACATCAACAACAACAACAACAACAACAACAACAACAACAAATCCACCACCACTACAACAGCAACAACCACAACTACAACAAGGTGCATCAAGTTCTTCTACACCAAGGGTGGTTGTGCAACAACAACATTTGCCTCATCTGGATCATTTCCAGCCAAGTTTCGAGGAAAATGTGGCAGTTGGAGATGGTGGTTGGACTCCTGCCATGGATTGGGAGCTGAGCAGGTTGGAAGCTCAATGGGAGGAAGAGAAGTTGGCGAGCTTTGATCCTTATGATGACGGCTATGATTCCAACAATTCTCAGACTTGGAATCATCCGGACAACCTTTGAAGTTTAGGTTTAGGTTTATGTGCTGCTTTAATCCAGTATCGTTTGTAATATTTAAGTATTTCCGTCAAGTTTATTTGAATAATATGGTGTTTGGATATTTATGCTATGAACATATCTTGGAAAAGAACTCATTACTCTGCTAGATTTAGATATTTTACAGAAATCTGTGTGGGTAACCTACTTGTTAAACAAAAGTTTTGTCGATAACAGATTTCTCACATGGAGATATTTGAATGAAGATTCGGTGTATGTAGAGAAAGTTGCTGAATTCCGGCTTTTAGGGTATGGAAGATCTTGTTTGTGTTGGTGTGAAAAATAGTTATTGCAAGTGGCTAGAATAGTAAGAGACAGTATTACGATAGGAGTGTTGCTTTGAATTCATATATTAACACTATGTATCACTATATAGGGGTTCTAATGAGAGTTATGCTGTGTGTTTGATGAATTTTTATGGTTATTGGTTTCATACTAGTGCCCTTTACAGATATAAATAAGCCCACTTATTTATAATTCGTTATTTACATAGAGAGGCGTCCCAAACAATGTAAATAAGGAAATATAAACTTATGGTTCGGCGCTTTACAATTTCTTTATTTAGATAAAAGGCATCCCAATCATTCAAATAAAGACATTGCAACACATCCTGCTTAAGAATTTCTGATTTAATATTCATGCTAGTTAACAAAATAATTCCTGCGCGGATTTTCCGAAAATACAGTAAAATTGATTTCACACGTATCTATAAAGATATGAGTAGGATAATTAAAGATGGTTAGTACTGTACTTGAAATAGTTGGTGAGTATATATATATATATATAACGTTGAGTGTGTAACAGTATAGTGTGTAATGTGTGAAGAATAAACATTAAGCATGTAAAGATTAGTACAAAATAATCTTAATAGGTAATGTATTGAGCACGGCAGTCTACAGACACGGAAGGCATAAGATGATAAGGTGTAAAATCATTTATTTTGAAAATGTGGTTATAGTTCGATGTTTTAAAACGTTTGATTCTCTATAACCATAGGCTCTGATACCAAACTGTAACACCCCCTAATTTGGTTTGTGGCAGCGGAAAAGTAATTAGGGTGTTACGGTGAGGATCGAAGTTAAAATTCCAGAAAACGGCCCGAAAGGGGCGTTTTGAAAGTTATATGTCATTCAAAATAATATCCTTGATACAAAGTGAAATATTTGGTTTGAAAATCCCATAAAAAGAGGTGACCATTTTGAAAGAATGACATATTTGATTTTACACCTTTTAAGTTATCAGAGTAAAAGATGCCCGCTCCGTGTCTTGTCCTGCTTCGTTAATTACCTGAGATAAACATGCTTAAAAACGTCAACACAATGGTTGGTGAGTTCGTGGAGTTTGATAGAAAATATTTCTCTTTTGAAAGGTGTATAGTGATAATAGTTCTTCATGAAATAAATAAAGAGTTGCGTTGTATAAAATCAATAAGTGAATAATGTATGATCTTCAAAATCAGTAGTTTCATATTTTAAATGAAGTTGAGCTACGTTGTTATATGCTCGAAATGGGATGTTGAGTCAGCTTTTAAATGTAATGACATACCAAGCATTTTGGGGTTAATTTGTGCAGAATTCTCATTTAAGTCACATATAGTAACAGTTAGAGTTCAAGTACCAGATTTACAATCGTATCATATAGTGGGAATGATAATCTAGAATCTGAAGTCTACCAGTGTAAAGTGGTGGTCTTCTAAATACAGCTGTATCCTAGGATATATATGAAACATTCATATATTCATAATGTTATATTGCCCTAAGCCTCATGACACGCAAAACGTTAACAGAGTACCGTAAAACGGAGTGTTCACCAAATTAATGACGAAAGTTTATGCCCTCGTGTAATAGGTGATTTGCCACTTCCTATTTTTCTCAAATATAGCGCATCGCGACTAATACGACTAGCGATTAAGCATTCCGTCACAGTATTAGTGGGATAGGTTGTCAGTCCTCCAACAGGTTTCGAAGCTGTTGCTATATTCGCGCTCACCGCAGTGATTAATGGCTCATGATAAAGGGTCTTTTTGGCAATAAGGTGTGCTTAGGCAATATAGGTATAAAGGTTCATAAAATACACGTATTCTGATCTTGGCAATTATTTCCAGTGGAATATAGAAATATTATAATAAGTAACAGTTCATTCATTTGTCACATGAATGCATACAGTAATCCTCAGTATCATGTTACATCAAGTAGTTCAGAGATGTTATGTTTCAAGTTCCGTGTTTAAGCTAGACAGACAATTTGCACATATATTGAGCATGTATTCTTTTCAAGCATGATTTCAATAGGTAAAGCATAATTGATAATTTCGAGTAAATCATAAGAGATTTCAAGTAATATAAAACAGTTAAAGCATGTATCTCCCCCAAAAGAGTTATTAAAAACAAGTGTGAAAAGTAGGGGCCACGACTCACGATAAATCATAAGAGTTTTCATAGTACTTATAGAAGTATAAACGTCAAGCAAATCATATATTTGATAATGAGTAAAACATTTACAAGCATGTATCTCCCCCAAAAGAGTTATTAAAAGCAAGTATTAAAAGAGGGGGCCACGACTCACCTTAGCCACAGCAAAGCAAAATAACAACTGATACGTCTGGCATCGAGAAGCAAAACATAACGGTCTAGGATCGGCACAACCTAGTACGTATACGATTATCTCAAAATACATCTCGCAAAAGTAATAAAGTCTATAAAAGACAAAGTGTCGTAGTTTTCGTGGATTACTCAGTTTTCCAAAACTTATCAAAAGCTTAGTTTAAATGTTTTGTGTGGTGTGGTAAGATAACCTAGACTCGACGTACGACTCACGCCAAAAAGAATAGACATCAATTAACTCAAGAGGATACTAACGAGAACTCAAACCAATGAGGACAACTTAGAAGCTAAAGTCAAATAAACACCTCAAATAAAATAACTAGTTTGTACGTTTTGGCATTTACCCCGTTATCCCCAAATAGTTGGTATAAGACAATGATGTTTTATAATAAAAATAAGTTTAGTTAATAAAACTAGTTTTTCTCGAGTCATCGAGACTTGGATTAACCAAAACTGAAATTTACAATATTTAACAAATTTATGTCCCACTATTAACCTTGTAAATATTAGTTTAGGTTTTATTGAAGATTTTGTGTCCGGTCCGAGTCTAATATAAAATGTTTAATAAGTCCGTCTTCTAATATTGTAAGTCCGATAATGATTCACGATTGTCCAAATTGTCCAAGTATAATAATCAAAGTCCGTATTCAAGTTCAAATCACGATTTCGAATAAAATCTGAAACGTACCATTATATCACCAAACAAATCATCCTGTTAGTATTCTTCATTTTCGACACAACCAATATAATTGAAAACACTTATTGTGCTTTATGGGCTTCGGCCCATTTTCAACAAACATACCAAGTTGGGCTAAGGCCCACACTTAAACAAACACACCTTATTATTAAACTTTGGGCTTTGGCCCAGGACAGTAACCAAACGCACCCTGCTGGAATTAAACTCACCCAAATATGTTGCAAACCAGAAAACGTACCCTTGTGGTGTTTGACCGAAACTAAAACTCAAACGAGCACCCCCTTGGGTCTCGTTATTTCCAGTGAACAACGAACCATTTGCTTTCAAAGTAATCCAAAACAAATACTTCTCGACTAAGACTGAACCAAGACAACCACACCCTTGTGGCTTATCTTTTTATACTGAGATGACAACAACAAGACCAACACCTTTCGGGTATGGTTGTTAGCCGAACAAGTCACAAAACCAAATAAGTCATATAAGTTCAATTAAGCAAATCCAGAATAAACATCCCTTGCAAGTATCCCATCAAACCCGAGACCACACAGGTATGACCCGAACCGTTTGCAAAATAATCAACCAAATACCATATCAATCTTTTCTTACCACAACACATGTTTTTATACCACACATAATTAGTTTTCAAAAACATGTTTATATGATTTTTAAATCCCACGAAGAACTATAACAAACTGTTTATAATCGGTCTCATTCAAACAAATAAAAATAAATAACCAATGGTTTTCTCGATTTTACCATATAAAAAGGGAGAGGAGGAGGAAGGACGGCGGAGGGTGGCGTGGTGACTCAAACTGAAACAACTCTTGGAAATATATCTCCGATCTACTCTTATCTCGATTCGACACAGAAAAAGGCGGCGGCAGTGGTGGTGTGGGATGGCAGTGGGTGGTGAGGAGATGTGGAGGTGGCTGTGGTGTGGTGGTGGTGTCGATGAAGACACAAGGGAGAGGAAGAGTCTGAATTATCTGTTTTTCTTTTTCTATGTGTTTATCAAAATGAGAGGGAAACTTATTATATAGATAGTTGTGACTTTGGTTGTGTGAATTTCCTGTTTCCACATCTCAATATCCTTGTTAGCTAACATGTACAATTCTCGTTCATACATTAATATCGGTTATAATTATAGATACGTGTATGTTTTATATTCATATGTTAATTGTTTAATTTGTAGTTTGATCCCGGTAGTTACTAATGTTGAATCCTTAAGTAACGAAACTTAAAACTGGGTAACGTAAAAATATAATGTTTATAAAAATGTCAAAGTTTATTAATATATTCCAACTAAAATATTAGACATGTAATAAGTTTAACGGAGAGTGTATACGTTAATAAAATTTAATAGGTTTGAGTATTCGTATTGCGTAAAGAGTTTAATGTAAAATATAAAATAATAAAGTGAAAATAGTTCATATAAAATATGTAGGCTTATCCAAATCTTATGTTGGTCGTGAGTATAGTATATTAAAAAAAATTTTAATTTCTCCATAAAAATGGGCTTTGTTAAATGATAAGTCAAAGGTATTATTAATTAACAAAGATTATCATGACGGATTTTTGTAGGATCTTACATGAATTCAAACAATGATGTCTCAAATGAATCTACTAATTCTGGCAGCCTTGGTACAAGTGAAGCTGTGACACAAATTGAACCCTCAACTCGGGTTCGTAAAAGCCCAGCCTGGATGCAAGATTATCACTCGGGAGAAGGGTTCTCAGATGAAGACATTGAAGCTGTGGGGTTTGCCATGTACAGTACATCAGATGATCCTACCTCCTATGAAGAAGCGTGTAAAGAAGCTAAATGGGTTACAGCCATGCAAAGTGAAATAAAAGCCATTGAACAAAATCATACATGGGATCTCGTGGAGGCACCTGTGGGGGTAAAACCAATTGGTGTCAAGTGGTTATTTAAAACCAAACTTAATGCTGATGGAAAGGTCGATAAGTACAAAGCTAGGCTCGTGGTGAAGGGCTATGCACAAAAGAAAGGTGTTGATTACAATGAGGTGTTCGCTCCCGTCGCTCGGTGGGACACCATTCGGACTTTACTTGCCATAGCAGCTCAAAGATATTGGAAGGTATTTCAGCTAGACGTAAAGAGTGTGTTTTTGCACGGAGAACTTAAAGAGTTGGTATATGTTGAACAACCAGTTGGTTTTGTCAAAGAAGGTGAGGAAACAAAGGTTTACAAATTGAACAAGGCCCTATATGGATTAAAACAAGCTCCTAGAGCTTGGTTCAATCGAATAGAAGGTTATTTCATTCGAGAGGGATTCAAGAAGAGCAAGTACGATCATACGTTGTTTATCAAACGCGTTTGGCATAAGGTAATCATAGTAAGTTTGTATGTGGATGATTTGATTTATGCTGGAAACGATGCCATGATGTGTGCAGCTTTCAAACGGTCCATGCAACAAGAGTTTGAAATGACGGACCTTGGCGACATGAGGTTCTTCCTTGGTATAGAAGTTCAGCAAACTTCTACTGGGATTTCTCTTTGTCAAAAGCAATATGCAAAGGAAGTTCTAGAAAGATTTCACATGTGGGAAAGCAATTCAGTAAACAATCCCATAGTTCCAGGAACAGTTCTCACCAAGTTTGGAGTAGGGGAGGAAGCTGACCCAACGACATATAAAAGATTAATCGGAAGTCTTATGTATTTGACCGTGACCCGACCTGATATGATGTATGTAGTTAGTCTGCTTTCAAGGTTCATGGCTAATCCGAGACTGGAACACATGATGGCTGCAAAGCGAATTTTAAGGTATTTGAAAGGTACTTGTAATTATGGCTTAGTGTATGAGAGGCATTCTGTTGGTAAACTTGTAGCATACACGGATAGCGATTATGCAAGAGACGTTGAAGATCGGCGATGCACATCGGGATATGTTTGTATGTTTAGCAAAGCTGCTATATGCTGGAGCTCACGTAAACAAGATATAGTTACTCTGTCTTCTACGGAGGCCGAGTATGTAGCAGCCACCTCATGTGCATGTCACTGTGTATGGTTAAAGGGATTAATGGAAGATTTGGGTGAAAAAATTAGTGGGCCACTGGAAGTACTGTGTGACAACAGTGTTAGTTTTATAGACATAAAATAGTAGTTATGTGTTATGATTGAACTCGAGATCACGGGATTGCACACATTACGTATGAGAACTAAAGATTAATAATTAAATGTAAAATGTTATATTTGATTATTAAATATCACAAAATAAATAACGGACGTTAGTATTTAACGAAAGTGACTAACGATCGTTAAATAAAATAAAGAAAGGGACTAGGATGTAATTAGTAGCCAAGAAGATTTCGGATCTTCCCTAATACTATGGGCCGATTGGTTTTAGGGTTAGGATTCCTAATCCAACTGTAACTTAGGCTCTAAGTTACATAGCCTATATAAATAAGCCTTGGGTTCTAGTTTTTGTGACCTCTTGTGCACTAGCTAAACCTAAAAGTTTTCCTTCTCTTTTCTTTGTTCTAGTCGATCTGTTTTTCCCCTCCAAGGGTCGACCAAAATTTTGTTAACCGAAAATAATTTTTCTAAAAAAATTATTTTCCAAAAAAAATTTTTTTTTCTAAATTTATTTTCTAAAAATTTATTTTTTTTCAAAAAAAAAATTATTTTCAAAAATGTTTTTTTTTTAAGTTTCTTTTTTCATAAAAAAATTTCTTTTTTCATAAAAATAAAAACATTTTTCCCGAAAATTATTTTTTTTCCGAAAATAATTTTTTTAGAAAAAAAGTTGATTTGGACATTCGACGCAACTAACTTTAACTAGAAGGACCATTTATGTAATTTGTGGGGTAGGGTACTTGGAGAAAAAAAAAAAAAAAAAAAAAAAAAAAAAAAAAAAAAACCTGCCGACGTGTCGAAAACCGGTTGACCAGGTCAAATAATGCGTTTTTAGATGGGTTTACAAAAGTTGGCATATAAAATTGGGAAGGTTTTTTGTTGACTACGTAAAACCATGTTTTACGTAAAGTTGCGTACGTTTTTTAATAGATACTCCTTTAGATAATTGAACACTTTCTGCTTTATCATGGGACCAGGTTAGGCTGAAGCGCTTCTCGGATTAAACCCTAATCTTGCGATTAGGGTTTTCTAGTCTCGTTTGGAATATTGCATGGTTGTTAATCTGTTTTTCATAGCATTCTTGTTTTTATTCATTGTTTGTGGGTTTAGTGAGATATGGAGAAGGGTTTTCTGAAGTCGACTAGTGCAAGCAAACGTGTGATTAATTCTGTTGGGAATGATTTGATCGATAAGGGTTTGAATTCGGAGGGTAAGGCTGATATTGGTGCTTCTAATGCATCAAATATGGGAAGTTCATCTAGTTTGGCCGATGCGAAACGTGATGGGAAGTTATCGAGTGGGAGTGGTGATGTCGATAACAGCTCTTCTTCTTGTTTGGATGGTCAGACTAGTTTGAAGAGTAGTCAGTCGACTATGAATTCTTCTTCTTATCATTCTATTAATCCTACTAATGTGAGTACTCCTACTAACGAGCCTATTGTTACTGATTGGACCGATGATGATGGAGATATTAATTTGTGTACACGAGTGGACAATAATGTGGTTGTACAACCCATGCTGAATACGAATGTCGAGAGTGGTGATCCTCAACATGTTGATGTTAGTGATGGTAATTGTAAGGGGGGTGGACCAGCTGCTCAGATGGCGCAACAAGATAACAATAATATTAGTATGAGTAATGTGGTTCCTTCGTTGAATGTGCAGCCTACTGTTAAACCAACGTCGTATGCTTCCCTCCTTAATAATGAGCCTATGAAAAAGAAAGTCAACTTCAGGCCCTTGATCAATGAGGTACGTGTGGATAACCATGATACGATGTTACCTAAGGCTGCTATGGAAAGCGTTTTGAACAGGTATGATAACACTCTTGTTGGTTATTTTGTTGGCAAGAATATTGCCTTCCCTATTGTTCAAAACTATGTCACTAATACGTGGGGTAAGTTTGGTTTGAAGAAGCTTATGAAAAATGATGCGGGTGTTTTCCTCTTTAAGTTTGATTCTAAAGAGGGTGTGGAAAATGTGTATCGGCGAGGCCCTTGGTTAATCCGCAATTCACCTCTCATTCTTAACAAATGGACTCCTGATATGTCGCTAACCAAAAGTGAGGTAACCAAAGTTCCTGTGTGGATTAAATTGCATAATGTGCCTTTACTTGCATATTCTGAAGATGGATTGAGCTTGATAGCTACACAAGTTGGTAAACCGATTATGTTAGATACTTTTACTAGCTCAATGTGTGTTGATTCATGGGGACGTATTAGCTTTGCTCGTGCTTTAGTGGAATTATCATCGGACTCTGAATTGAAACGCGAAGTTACTATGGCTATCCCTAAAAAGGATGATAGTGGTTTTATTACAGCGTGCATCAAGGTCGAATATGAATGGAAGCCTCCTCATTGTGAAGTGTGCAAAGTGTTTGGCCATGACCGTATCAATTGTCCAAAATGTGCTAAGGAGTCGGTTCGTAGTGACATTCGTGTGGCAACGGAAGCTTCTACTACCTTGGATACGGATGATGGTTTCATTGGGGTAAACAATCGTAAGAGTAAGGGAAAGAATGTGGCTGCTCCTTCTCGACCTATTGGGGGTATTCAGCTTAATAAGCCTAAACCAAAATTTTGGAGACCTGTATCAAAAAAGCCGGTTGCTACTAAAGAGAAAATCAATAATGAGGCAAATACGAGTGGGACGGTTATTGCTACATCGAACCCGTTTGATGCTCTTGATATGGCCGATACTGATGATAATGGTATTCCTTGTGCAACAAGTGTTTCTCCTAAGAATGGGGCTGATTTGGAGATTTCTAAGAGTGGTAACGGAAGTACTACTCCTATTGTTGAGAAAATTGGGAAGATTGAAAAGCTAATTATTGAAGGGAAGGTTACTCTTGTGGATGATGATGGTAAACCTCTTAAAAAGGTTGATTCATCAACTAGGGGGGGTAACCCATTCTCTAAGGTGGGCGATGTGGTACTTTCTGACAGCGATGATGATGAAGTTTTTGATGATCACATTGGGACGTTGTATTCTGGAAGTGGAGGTAAGGAGCAAAGTCTTTATAAGCAATGGAAAGCTGATACGGGTGATGGCAACAATTATGATGATGATGATGATTTTGGCCTCTCTCCTGCACAATTAAAGGCGGCTGGAATTCAAGACTTTTGTCTCAACTAGGTTGTTTTTATTTTTTTTGCATAAAATTTTTCTAATTTTATGCTGGTTGTGGTTTAGTAGTGTTTTTGGTTGTAGCTAGTTGTCTTTTATGGCCTGTCATAATTGACTTGTGGTTGTGTCAAGCGATTGCTTGCGGTTAATGTGGTACTTTAGCCACATTCCATTGTACTTAAACGTTTTTTTGGAGTAATATATTTTACCGGGTGAAAGACCCTTTACCCAAAAAAAATAATTGAACACTTTCTGCTTTAAACATTTGTTCATAGTTCTTGTGTTTGAAATCATGACGGATCAATTTCGGAATATTTAAGCCACACATAGGGGTTAGTTGTTTACTAAATTAAGTGGTTTGGAGGAAGCTTTCAATACACATCACAAGGCTGCTGGCATCCACATAAGGTAGCATTGACAGCAAACGATGGTAGCATTAGTATAAGGTAGGTTCATCCCACATCAAGGCATACATTAATATTGGACAATTTTGCCATTGCCAAAATGATCGAAGAGCTGCCTTTATAAATAGCTAGTCGGTAACAGTGTGTGTTTAGAGTTTGTTGCTTTATCTTCTGATTTATAATGCCAGAAACATGGAGTTTCAGATCACGAGTTTGCGTATGTTGTGAACAAAATTTTCGTAGCAAAAGTGAAAACTCAGAGTTTTCCACATGGAATAAAGGATATACTTGATTAAGTCCCCTGATCCATAGTTGTTAAGATCTCGATCCTGATCTTAGGATCTTACGATTTTACGATTCTACAAAGCAAAAACGATCCGGATCCTACGTAGGATCTTAACAAGCTTAAGATCTTATAGGATATCGATCTTGACCATAGGATCTTAAGATCTACTCCGATCCAATCTTACTTTTCTCGAACCGCAAACTAACAAACTACAAATTTATGGTTTATGTTTTTATATAATTTAAAAAACAACATGTGATTCTTCTTAAACATTCCATATTCATAATTTAGAACAACATTTTCATAAAATATTCTTATAATTTCATGTTTATAATATATAATAATTTGTAGATTTGAATAATATTACAAAGATCATTAAAAAATAGCATTATAGTAGGATCTTAGGATCCCGATCCGATCTTACGATCACGATCTTGCAAAGATGAAAACGATCCTAGGTAGGATCCCGATCTTGAAAACCTTGCCCTGATCATCAAGAGACAGTGATAAAACTTGATTCATACATAAAATTTGTGGAAATCAAATCATTGTATCATGATCTGATGTATTATTCCATTCACTGCTAAACTTTATTGTTTTTCTTATTTAATTGTAGGGGCAAATCTTTGAAAAAGTATCCAACTTGTCGTGAAAATCGGTTTCGATGTGCGAACAAAAAATCAGTAGAAAATGAGTAAAAAAGTTTCAAAAATGACTCTTTTTAAGTAGTAAAGACAAAAAAAAAAAAAAAATGTAATAACCATTTTACCCTAGATTATTTGAAAATTGCATCCATCGTCCTTACACTAAATTACATAAATGGTCTGTTTCCTTACGCTAAATTGCGTCCAACGTCCCTATTTTTTATCAAAAATTTTTTTCCCAACTTTTTTAGTCGAAAATTTTTTTTTCCGAAATTTTTTTTTCTGAAATTAATTTTTTTAGACATTTTTTTTGGTGAAATCATTTCTTTTTGTTAAATTTTTTTCGAAATTAATTTTTTTAGAAAAATTATTTTTTTTTTCGAAATTTTTTTTTCTGAAATTAATTTTTTTTTCGTGAAATCATTTCTTTTTCTTAAATTTTTTTTCGAAATTAATTTTTTTAGAAAAATTATTTTTTTTTCGATTTTTTTTTCGAATTTTTTTTTTCTGAAATAAATTTTTTAGAAACTTTTCTTCAAAAAAAAAAAAAAAAATTTAGAATTTTTTTTTAGAAATTTTTTCCTGAAATTTTATTTTAGAAAAATAATTTTTTTTCCATTAATTTTTTCTGAAAAAAAATTTTAGAAAATCTTTTCTAAAAAAAAAATTTTCAAAAAAAAATTTTTAAAAAAATATTTTCGAAAAAACATTTATGAAAAAAAATATTTTCGAAAAAAAATGTTAATAATTCAAAAAAAATAGGGATGTTTGATGCAATTTAGCGTAGGGACAAGAACCATTTATGTAATTTAGCGTAAGGACGGTGGATGCAATTTTCGCAAACCCATAGAGACTATTTATGTAACTTAAAAGGGTAAAATGGTTATAATGCCTAAAAAGAGTCATTTATGAAACTTTTTTACTCATTTTTTACCCATTTTTTGTTCGCACCGCATAACCGATTTTCATGACAAGTTAGATGTTTTTTTAAAGAATTGCCCCTTAATCGTAGTATGTATGAAAAAAAAAAAAAAAAAAAAAAAGTATCGCCTCTTTCCCATTTTTTTAGCTACAAATAAAGAAGGAGATCTTTGTGAGATATAATAGAGAGAATTTACAAAAAACTTGTTTTATCTAACTATCTTATAATGTACAAAGGCCTACTATTAATAGAAATACTTAAAATTAAGCAATACATGTTATAAAGCTAAAAGTACAAGTAATTAAAACATATTTTCTAACATTTACAAGTTCTTAAGCTCAAAGTACAACTAATTAAAATAGAAATACTAACATTAAATCCAATAAATAAATCATTATGTACATTAAATACAATTAATTAACGGGTCAATAAATACAATTAATGCAGTTATTAAATAATTAAAAGACCCCTTACATAAGAAATACAAATTATCAAGCATATTGTACAACCAACTTAAACACAATTATTGCATTAAATGTCACTAATACAAATAATAAAGCACATGATACAAATATTCAAGCCCGAACGGGCAGCGGGCCAAATGGGCTCGAGCCCGAACGGGCACGGGCCAAACGGGCTCGAGCCCGAACGGGCATGGGCCAAACGGGCTCGAGCACGAACGAACACGAGCCAACGGGCACGAGCTAAACGAAATTCTTGATATCCGTAAATGTATTCTAAAAAAAACATAATAAACCAAAATACATGATTCACCAGAAAATTTTATTTCAGGGTACCCGCCGCCGCAACGCGCGGGTACCCTGCTAGTATTATTAATGATCCAAATACAAATGAAGGGATTCTTCCGTATTTATAGTTTACGAAAGGGTGTGTATCCCTTTGTTAACCGACATAACTGTTCGGTAATTAACTGCCTAACTGCCATGTAACTAACTAAATAATAAGTAATACTTAGGATAATCAAATATTAATTCTAACAATCTTTTTACCTTTTAAGATGATGATATGGTCATCATGGGCGCGAGAAAGTAATTACTTATTTTACATGATGGAGCATCCTTGTGGATTATCTTCACTGAAGCAATTACTGACATAACATGGCCTGTTTGATGGATATTGGTTCCCATAATAGTCGTAGCATGGTGGTGGGGGTACAGGCCTTCCATAGCCATAGTGACATGGACCTCCATCCCGACCTTCAGAGCACTCTTGGCAACAAACGGAAATGGGTGGACGGAACGGCTGGTGTGGTTGGGGTGAGGGTACAGGCCTTCCATAGCCATAGTGACATGGACCTCCATCCCGACCTTCATAGCACTCTTGGCAACAAACGGAAGGCTGGTGTGGTTGGGGTAGTGAGGGTACAGGCCTTCCATAGCCATAGTGACATGGACCTCCATCCCGACCTTCATAGCACTCTTGGCAACAATCAGAAACGGGTAGACAGAACGGCTGGTGTGGTTGTGGTTGGGGTTGGGGTTGGGGTTGGGGTTGGGGTTGTGGTTGGGGTTGGGGTTGGGGTTGGGGTTGCGGGACAACAACAGGTGGTAGCATTGGAGTTGGTTTAGGCGGATCAACGGGTTTAGGTGGATCAACAGGTTTAGGCGGATCGGGTTTAGGCTTTTCAGGTACAGGTACCACGGCTGTCGGGGGTGGCTTTGCTTTCCCACTTGGTTTTTTCTCGACAAGAGGGTTAGGTTTAGGAGCAGGAGCAGGAGCAGGAGCAGGGGCAGGGGCAGGGGCAGGGGCAGGAGCAGGGGCAGGGGCAGGGGCAGGGGCAGGGGCAGGGGCAGGGGCTGGTTTGGTTGGTGGTTTGTCTTCGACGATTTCGATGCTCTGAATGGCCCTCCCACCCTTGCAACAAAGCTTGTCTCTAAACCTCTCAGGGTCGCAGCATACAACCTTGATGGTGACTTTATTTTTGTCAACATCAAAAACTTGACCTCTTATTTCTGTCATAAAAAAACAGAATATATATGAAGATCTATATATATATAATTATCTAGAGCTATATATAAAAAAAAATAAAAGAAATGAATAGATGATAACTTACGAGGGAATTTGCAGAGGAGCTTCTTGACCTTCTTGTAACAGCAGCGGCATTTCAGATCAACATAGAGTATCATTGTTGTTATTTTCTCCTACCACCAAATTCATTTTCTTCATTAGTACTGTATTCTCTAATAATATATAAAACATAATTGGGATGATCATCCATCATATCCCTCCCACAACAGAACTCTTATTACAATTAAGAAATTACATGAAACAAGAGTTTAAAAGATATGTACCTTCTCAGGCGCCATATATGTATGTATGTACGTGCTACCAATCAATTATTTATTTGGATCAACAAATGTGGACACCAGAAGAAGAAGAAGACGACTAAGAAGAATGAAGAAGACTTTTTATTTTATTAAATATACTTGTATGTATAGTTTAATAATAATGAGATGATGAAAAAAACAAAAAAAGAGAGGGGACGGCTGGATGTTGAAATCCATACACACATTCAATTCATCATTATGCATGATTGATTAATTGTCGGTTAGGAACAAGAAGCTGACCCTTCACTCAACATCTTTCTATTAACATGACATGCTATTTGTACTATTTTATTCATTATTAATTTCAACAATTTCAAATATGTTTTTCATAACCGCCCATACTACTTTATTCATTTAACGAGCAAGTTTGTCCGCGCGTTGCTGCAGGAATGCTTTATGAATGCATAGAACATTTGTGATAACGCATATGTAGGTGCAATTGTTAGCAAGTTTGTTTTTGTAGCACAATTGGCTTTTTTTTTTAATGATTTTGACCCATTTGAGTGAAATGCAACCGAGAGTGACCATTGGTATCAACTTTGTAAAATCATGTGAATTTTGTTTCCAAATTTGTTTGGGTCATCTGGATTGAATCCAAATGTAAGCAATCAGGTACAACAACGTGGCTAAGTATTTAACAGAGGACATAAGTTCGAAAATTGATGTTACATATACTTTTTTTTTCATTAATTACTGTGTAAAGAGTGTAAATAACATGTCACAATAGTAGACTAAAATGGCAATATAATGTATGCACATACTATATTGTTTAGCCATATCTTATCATAATGAAGGCGGCAGTGTCTTTAGCTTCAACATGTTGCTTGCATTTCACCTTTGAAGTTGTGCAGCTGGGTCAATTTGAAGTTACTTGTCTCAAATGCAATAGTTGTAAGATCAGAAAAGTATAACGGAAAAATAAGTATTCTGAAAGACATCTTACATAATATGCATAAAGTAACATACAAAAATGAAAAAAATGTAATAAGTAGATGCTTATATAACCAATACCAAACGGTTTGTTGAAAGTTCTGATCACATTGATGTGGTTATTTTATATAATGATATGTGCTAATCGGATACTGATAATCTGTTGATAACACGTTACAGTTGATAGTGTTTGTATATGTAAACTCTTTTGATAATTAGATAATCAGTTATTCAACTGAGTAATTGTTTAGCGAATTCTTATTATGCTTATATTCACACGTAAATTGACCCCTAAGTAATCACATAATCATAACCGCCTTTTATTGCATCTACTACTATATTAATAATCCAAAACTAATTATTTGACTCCTAACCAATAGACATTCATAGTTTCACATGCAGTAGGTCATTTTAGTTATAATAATTTTCATTGTTCTTTATCATCTATCCTTATGTTGGATTAAACACATTTCAACCTTGTGGGTTAGCTTTTACCAAACTGTACCTTACTAACACTAACTACTCATCAATTATAACGATATATAGTGTTGGTTGCTTATTAGCCAAAATCCAGTGTAACACCCCCTAAATTATGAAATGACAGCGGAAGACTAATCGGGGTATTACTGTGAGGATCGAAGTCATAATCATAGAAAAAGGCTCGAAAGAGATGTTTTGAAAATACAAGTCCTTTATATTAATTCAGTTACAAAAGTTTCATATCAGAGTTGGTGAAAATCCTTAAAGGAAATAGTATTTTGAACTGAATTACATGTTTTATTTTACACCATAATAGAAGATAAGTTATTGCCCGCTCCATGCCCTTGCTGCTCTGCTAATTACCTAAGATAAACATGCTTAAAAGTAAAAAAAAATGTTGAGTGAAATCATAGAGTTTGTAATTTGTAATCAGTTTGAAACACAAGTAAGATTGTATTAGAAATATAATCAGTTGAAAAAGTAATATCACAGTCATATATATATATATTGCCCTAAGTCTCATGATACGCAAACGTTAACAATGTACCGCACAAACAGCATGAAATATACCGCACAAACAGCATGAAATATAATAGTAACTTAGGCAATATAAATCAGGTATAGTATACAGAAAATACTTGTGATCAGTTTATAGCATGTATCTCCCCCACGGAGTATAAAGTTGTTAAATAAGTAAAAGTGGGGCTATGACTCACCTTATGTGATACTGGTGATGGTGAAAAGTAAGTTCAGGTGAGATTATGATAACGGCTTCAAAACAAAACCTGGTAAATAGGAAAGTCTGAGAATCAGACCAAATACGAATGGTGGATGTGAAACGAGTAATGAATAACAATTTGATCGCTGAAGTGAGAGTGTGATATGCTTAAAATGCCTAAAGTTTAAAAATAATATTACATATAATATTATCTTGTTTTTATGTCATTTAATCCAATAATAACATTTCCTCGAAAGTGGTGAAATGAAACGTGAAGTTAAATCGTTCAAAATCTCGTTATATAAACATAACGTAACGTTAAATAATAAGTAAATGAAATATACAAAAATGCACGTGACGTGAATGGAAATCGTAAAATGGAAAATAGAAATAAGAATGACCAATATATTCTGTTGGTCCTTGTCCTTTTCCTGTTTTTACACTTTTTACCCTAACGGCGTTAGCGTTACATCGTTAGTCCTTAGTTAAGTATAAATTGCATTTATAGTCCACTACTTGTCCAAAATTACATTATGAGCTTGGAATTCAATATAATATCAGTTTCTACCTTAAAGATTCTGTTTTGGCAGTTTCAGTCCCTGTTTTTACTAGTTGACAGTTTTGGTCCTTGTAAGTGAAATTACTTTGCATTTTTAGTCCAAATGTACAAAAAAATGTGGGAAAAATGATACGAATTTTTCTGTGACTTATTTAAGTTTATTAAAGCTTATTTCAATAGCTTATATGGCCAAAGAGCTTATTTTTCTCTTGTTGGGCTTTTAACGTGTCAATTTAAAGTCCATTAACGTTTTAAAAACTGTGAGCTTTGAGACGAGTTGGGCTTATCTCTAGGCTCCTTTTTAATGTTCTAATTTCATATCAAAAGGTCTCAATATGCCAGCTTATCTTATTTGCTTAAAAAGTGCTTAATGGGCTTAACAGCCCATTTCAAATTCTGTTAACAGTTTTCAAAATGAGTATTGCGGTTTACTTTGGCCAAATTAGAGGGTCTAGATGTGCTTATATTTATAAGTTATATATACGAAACTTGTAGCTAGCAACGTGGTCTAATAGGTCGTGTAAAAATATAGGGTGGTTGTTAAGTCGAATCTTATTATACAAGGTCATCTTTAGGGCGACTTGGGACGTCTTTTCTGAGTAAAATACTTAGAAAATTTTCTAAGTGTGTATATTTTATACGAGTTGAACATGGTACAAAATGATTTTGTAAAATGCATGTAACGTTAATATAAAGGTGAGATAAGTGTGTATCGTGGCTCCTAGGCCTTCCACAAGGGAGGCTGGTCACTTTTAGTGTTCTATATGTGGATGTGTACGTAAATAAATAAGCAAAAATATATACGTTCGAGTGATATGTGTATACGTTGCTTGGTACCAAAAATACGTATGAAATGGAATCAAAAAGAGATTGTAATGACTTACTACACCTCTAGGGTGGTAGAGAAACGTATGAGAGTGAATAGGACACAAGATCAATGGTCCACAAATCGTTTAAACCAAGTATACGATTTTTACTAAACCCTAATCCCTTCGAAAAGCTTCCAAACGAAAGTGTGAGAGCTCTTGGTCTTCCAGAGGTATTTTTGAGAGTGAGAGAGAGAGTTATAAGAGTGATATTGGGTGAGTGATATGAGGGGGTGAGATAGGGAGACTTATACAAGTAAATATGTACACGTATGGATTTAAAATGATTATAAAAACATCATCTACTTGCTTCTACTGTACATGGAAGGGAGTATGTAAGAGATTTGAGATAGATTTCTGACACTAGAAGACTTTAGGAATGTATGTGAGTGAGGGGAAAAGCTAGGATTTGTTTTGTATATTTATAATATGTCGACTAGTATTAAAAACATGTACACGATTTGATTTAACGTGTGATACTAATTCCTGGGTGATAAAACTTGTTCAATATCATGTAATTAGGCTAAGAAAATATTAGGAGTGAGTGGAATCAAGTTGGAGTCAAAATGGGTAAATATTGAATTTTTGTGTGTCGAATGGGGGTGCACGATGGCCATTTACTTTGGCCCTTAAAAACGTATCAAACCATGACATAAAGATCTGAAAATCGACACTCTAATATTATGGTGGGAGAGAAATGAGGAGGTGCAAAAATATAAGCATGTCGCGTTTTGAATTGGGGAGAAAATGAGGCGTTTTGGAGGGTGTTTGGTCGGTTTTATTACATGAAATAATAAAAATGGATGTTGGGCTGGTGGGCTGAATGAACAGTGAGCGTGAGATGGTGATGGGCTGAGTTTATAACTTGACCCGTTTAGTGTTAAATGTGTATAATTAAATTTTGTGATACGCGTGTGAGCTCGTCCCGTCATTTGGTGAATTATGTGATAACGTGCTTACGTTAAAATAATATAACAAAGAAAATTTCAAATTTCTCCGTAAAAATAGTAATCAGTAAACAGTAACTGAGGTTAATATTGATTAACGATTATAATTACAATGGAAATTTACAGTGTGCTACATCCAGTTTCAGAGATAAGTATACTCTCATAGCTTTCTAACATCATTTGTAGGTACAAAATTACCTCCTTGGCCTTAGGACCTTATATACGATCAGTTCCACCAAAAACACGATGATGTACAAACACCTGACCAAATCCACCTCTACGTAACTTCCTCTCAACCTTATATAGTGCCAATCCACCTATTTGAACCTGAAAATTAACCAACAAACAATTAACTAAATTAGCTCGTTTGGTATTGAAATAAACAATCGACATATACCAAGACTTGAAAAATACATGTTAATCGAGGATCACATTAGGTCGGCAGTTACTCCAATCCAGACCTTACACAGACGTTAATGCAGAAAAAGTTTCCTCTTTCCATTTCTTTATACTCACAGATTTAGTCTACGTGGTTTTTACCATTAAGTAAGGGATCATGTAGCAACACAGCCAACGTATTGTTCTATAAACAACACTAATTGCACTTAGAAGATACATAAATGCAGAAAATTTATCATCATCCCCTTAATAAATAAACAAAGCTTCACTGTTTTTAGCATCCAGACGCTGTCGATTTTTAATAGGCATAGATGACTGTGGCTTGCCTTATAAATCCTAACGTATTTCAGCGGAAATACACTGTGTGATTCTGAGTGTTCTAATACGTGGTTGTAAAACTTAGACCAAAACATGTTCATAAGCTTAAATAACCTACCTGTATCGACCCGTTACCTAACCCACCTATTTTGACACCTCTTGATGAAAGTAGCATCGGCAATGCATTTACTTTGGTAATCTCAGTGTTGGCATAAAATGGTTTATGAAAAAATATAGGGAGAAAGATAGAGACAATGAGGCTACTTGTTCAAGAGCAAAGAGGAGTCTACCAACTGGGCCACGAAAGGCGGCTGCAACATCAGACACAATTCCACAGCTGATTATGTCCTTTCTGTCCCGACATCTGTAAAGTTATACGCTGCAACATTGGCCGATAACTATCAAGTAAAGTTATACGGTACAACATGCATAAACATTTTATGTAACTCTGAAGACCAGTGGCCATCAAATTTTTAATGTAAATTTGACTTTTGGAAGTAAGTATAAGTTCCAAAAGCATAAAAAATCAGGATCATTTAGAAAGGACAGACAAAATTTGTGATAATGGCCAAATAGTAGCCAAATCCAAAAAGGTTCATTTGGCTTTTGTTACAGGTAACTCTACGTCACTGTTCTAGTGCTTACCTCATGATATTAGGAGTAGTTGTAAAGCGAAAATTAGAACATTCCATAAACCTTTGTAAAAGGCTCCGGGCATTCCAATACTATAAATAACAGTAGCTTTCAAATTCAAAATGCTTTTTTATGGGAATAAGCAACAGTCAAAGGGGAGAATAAAGCTAACGTTCTTATCCCAATTGAACATAAGTTGACTCTCTTATTTTCATACATCACAACTAATAATCAATAAACAGCAACAAATACAATAAAAATAAAGCTAACCTTCTTATCCTTGATCTCGCTAGACGGCTAGACTATAACCATGTCTTAACCTCATCTTTGTACCTTTCAAGCTTCTTAATCTCCTTCTTCAAATCAGCCTCGTATACCTCCTGATGCCTCATGCATCTCTGTCTCCCTTGCTGCTGGCCTAGCCAACACTTTGTTTTGCTATATAGTACATCCCCATCACGTCTCCTACCTTCTTCTGAAAAATAGCATAAAATTCAGTGATGTAATACTTTCAACAACCGAACATCTTCTTTATCTTCTTTTTTCTGTCACGATGAAAACTTCACAGTTAGCTTGAATTTCAAGTTAAATATAGAATATAATAGATGCGCAGAAACCGATTCTGCATTCGGTTTCAAGAATGTGATATTTTGTTAGATATACTATCAAGGAAGGTGATTGAACAAATAATTGCCAACCAAGCCTTCGATGGTGATCAAAGGAATAATGGGGTGTTGAGATTGCGCCAAGCTTGTTCTTAACCTGAAAATAAGAAATACAAAGACACTACGTTAAGTGATTGCGCAGGGGTTGGACCCTTCGAACCACCTCCGGCGTGCGAGTAAGTATGTGTAATGGTAATGTAGGTCGTAAATTTAGAGAGTGAAGTTAACTTACTTAGTTTTTGGCCCGACTATGCTATTTATAGGGGAGAAATAGGGCATAGTGGGCGGTTGCACATAGTTCGAAGATCATGGGGGCGTCCCATGGAAAGTGGTAACCGCTAGGGCTTTGTAGCCCACGATCTCTGTTTTGGCGGGAAAGCCAAGGGATAGAGGAGACGTGGGTTTGACCAGGTCAGGATGGTCCTTCGTATTAGTCCCGTCGTCAGGAATACCCCGAAGGGCTTAGGGCTTCGATTGGCGGATTCCCACATGGTAACCAGTTCGCAGGTGAATGGTTTTACGCCAATGAAACGTGTTAGAAGATTAACTTGGGCCTCCGAAGGGAGGGCTTTCTACAGGCTCGAAGGGGAGTCCTTCGACCCGTTAGGAGGGTACATCATCAAGCCCCCTAGTCGAAAGTGATATATACGTACGAGTATAAATTGCATTCGACTCAAAAAACATGCATTACACCTATTAAATTACACTCTCGTGCGAAAATGAATGACTAACCAAACCGCGCATTTAATGCGGGCTAATGATTATCTTCCCACTTGGGCTGTAAACTCAAACGGCTTATTTATTCGGTATTAGCAAACATCACTTCAAAATTTAAATGCCCATTTAAGATCCGTAAGATCTTCAAAGTTAGGTGTACACGTGTGCGCTTGGGATCAAAACCGTCTGGGTACATAAACCCAAAATAATTAAACCCTAGCTCATTTTACCTCCGCCCAAAATACACATTGCTCTGCAATCTTGTGCTTCCGTTGGAATCAAAAGGTAAAATTCCACTAAACCTTCCTTGATCTTTTATTCTTTTAATATGAGCATGGCCGCTAAGCGAATTATTAGGCAACAGACCTGTACCTTGTCGAAACAAGCCTTATCTGAGTTCCTGCTTGATTACCCTATACCCTCGGAGTACAAAATTATGCTCCCTAATAAGAAACAAAATATTTTCGATGCTCCCGAAGGGTTTGTGGGTTTGTATGTGCATGCATTCACTCAATCGAATCTTAGAATACCTATTCATCCCTTGATTTTAGAGTTTCTACAATACAATCAAGTTCATGTGTCTAGGTTAAACCCTTTTGGTCTTGCTAAATTGACCACCTACATCGTAATGTGTAAAGCATACGGCTATGAACCCACATTGACGGTGCTTAGGGGTTTTGTGAATCTCTACCCTGGTGGCGATTGGGTAACCATTGCCAAAAGGGGTGAACATGACGTACCTGCTCTTGTCACGAAACCTTTTTCAAATATTAGAAACTGGAAAGGACAGTTTTTCTATGTTGAGAGTACTATCATACCTCCTGAGTATCCAACATTGTTGGATAAAGCAAATATGTATGACGAGAAGAAGTACAATGACCCTCTTCCCTATGAGATAAGGAGTGACCCCTTGTACCAGCGTCTCGCACGCCACCCTGCTGACGTCCAAACGTTTCCGGTGCCTATATTGTACATGGCTGGTTTAAGTGACAGCTGGGACGGGTCTCCGTCATCACCTGAAATAATTTATGAAGGAAAAAGTATGTATATATCTTACTTAAATAATTCAAATAACTTATCTGCTGATATTCATCTCCTTTTCGTTTGTTTGTGCAGAAATGGATTTCCATAATTTTGTTGTGGCCGGAGGTGCCAAGGAAGTTAGCTTTATGCCAAGGGATCCTCAGGATACGAGTTACGGAGTGGGATCTCCTTCCATCTCTGTCAATAATAATGATGTTGATGTCTCTCCACCCAAGCCTCTTGCTGTGCTCCCCCCAATCAAACCCCTTGGTACTGAGGAAGCCCCCCAGCTAGTGGAGGATGTTGGTGACTCTGATGATACCCCCTCCGGAAGTGATCAGCTCAGGATCGTAGGGTCCTCCGGCATTGCTGATAGAGTGAGAACAAGGAAAGGTTCAAGTGCCAAAGTTGCAAAGATTGCTCCAAAAAGAAAACCCAATGTTCCTACACCCTCATCGAGGAATGTCAAGCAAAAAACAGAAAAAGCTCGTGGGAAAGCCATTATGTATGCGCCAGAGGGAATGGTTGATGAAGATGACATCTCAGGTAAGTGAAAATTCCTCAAGTCTTCCTTCCTTTCTGTAATATTGCGTATTTGGCTTATATCGCTTTCTTCTTCTTTTTTTTTTTTTTAGGTTTGCCAGATACGAAGGAACTGCCCAACGCTCTCTCCTGCCGCTTGCTTGTTTAGAATGTCACTCCTGCCTCATGGAGGAGTAAAATGAATGAGATGTCCATTGAGAAACTTTGCGATCTCAACGACAAAAGTTATATCCGGCAAGCAATGCTGGACAGCCATCTTAGCTTTCGCACCAGGGGGTTGCTTAACAAAGTCAAGGAAGCGAAGGAGGAGGTTGCTGCTGTTGTTGCCAGAGAGAAAGAAAGGGAGAAAAATTATGCTGAGTTGGAGAAGAGGTGTGACGAAGCCATGGAGAACTTTGAGAAACAACCAAGGTATGAGGCTCTTCGAGACAAGATTGATGGTCTTGAGAAATAGCTTAAAGAATCGCAGGCTGAGTGTGGTAGGCTAAAACTGGAGGAAGCTAAGGTTGTTGGTTATGAAAACCAGGTGAGTGCCCTGGAGTCTAAGTGTACTGGGTTGGAGACTGAGAGGGCCAGACTAGTGGAGCAGGATGCTAAGCATTGTCAAGAGGTTGATAAGTTGAAGCTTGAATGCCAAAGTTTGAGAAAAGATAAGGCTGAGGTTGTATCGAAGGTTGTTCCCTACGTTGCTATGGAATTATATCATAGCGATGAGGTGGGGGAGGTTGTGGGTAAGCTAGTGAATGCAGCCATATTTCATGGCAAATGCACAACTTTAGAGGAGATTGCCGAAACCAAAAAACCAGTTGTGCTTTCGGAAGTGCCATACTATCGTCCGAATTCCGTTCGTGAGTATGATGAAACTGGTAACGCATTTACCACGGCAGTGTACCCCTTTCTTGCCGAAGCAACCAAAGATCCTTCAGCCTCCATCGAAGATCTCCTTTCTAAAAAACCCAAGAGCATACAGCCTCCGTCTCCAACTAAAAGAACCTTGTCTGAGAAACCCAAGTCTGCGACTCATCTGGAAGACTCGAACTCTTCTATCAACAAATGAAGGCTGCCATGTTGGCAGTAATTTAGTCTGTAAGGGTGGCGTGTACCCTTTAAAACAATTTGGCTATGTTTAAAGGCTGGTGCCTTTGTTTAAGACAATTTATCATGCTTTTATCAGGCGTGTGCCTGTTGGAATAGTTTGTCTGGGCTTCGTCCCATAACTTTAAACAATTATCTCTTTTGATGATAGCTACGCCTGTGCGTAGTCTTTGTGAATCTTAATTTGGAGGAATAATCTCCTTTTTTGATGCCATGCTTATCTTCTCTTACGCTCATTACAAGAACGTAAACATACAACCTAAGGTTATAACCTTATTGTGTGTATTTTGGACCAAGATTTTATGCAATCGTATAATTTGACTGCGACAGAGGGTCGCGACCCACTCCGTCTTTATCCTTAAGTTACAGAGGGCTTTTAATACCCTAAGACTTCATAGGAAAGTTAATGTGAATTGTAATGGATGTTAATGTTGTACAAGACGTGTGCCTTGCTTCATCCTTCGACATTGAAACTTGTAAAGTACTTGGCTGAACAAATCTATGTTGTATAAAACGAAACAAGAGATTTTGAGGGAAACATGTTATATCATTAAGTGGGTAGGGAGGATTACATCATTTGAAGAAATGAACACTAGACACCTACCATTAATGCTTCTTTCCCATGTGAGAAGACCGCGTTACATGAAATTGAAAACAACTAAGTGCTTTTTAAAGAAAAGTAAGTTCTTATATGTAAGAATTACGAGAGTTGCGTCATGTCCAAACTTGTTCAAGACATTTTTTGCTTCTGCCCTTCGAGCTTCTATGTCTTTTTGCCACATTAATTCTTCTTTGACGCTAGGCTCTTTCACTTGGTTTTGTTAGCTTTTATTCGAAGGACAACTTCCTATATGCCCTCAAGGCTTTGGGAAGCTTGTCTGCCCACTTATGCTGATATTGCCCTAGCTTCATCTCGATTTCGGTGACAATATCCTTGTCAACACAAACGAACCTTTGCTTCACATTCAGGCTTTTGCAGAAAGAAGGGAACACTCCTTCGGCAAAGTGTGGCCCTTCGTAAGAGGTGATAACTTGTGGGATTCCGAATCTGAAAATTATGTGTTCCCACATGAACTCTTCCACATCTTTTCCTTTTGTTGATGCCAACGGCTTGGCCTCAACCCACTTGGTGAAATGATCGATGGCTATGACCAAGAATTGTACTCCTCCGGGAGCTAATGGTAGGGGTCCGATTATGCTGACTCCCCATTGACCGAAAGGCCTTACTGTCATGCTAGATGTCGCATCATACTCTAGGGGTTTCCGGGTTTTGGAGTGTGTCTGACATACCATGCATGTTCTGATTGCTTCCCTTGCGTCTTCTAGTACGGATGGCCAGTAATAACCCCATTTTGTTACCTTCGAGGCGATGGCTCTAGGGCTTGTGTTTCTTCCACAAAATTCTTCATGAGCATTGTAGAGAATGTTCGAAGCCTGTTTTAATTCGACACAACGAAGCCAAGGAGATGAAAGACGCCTTTTGTAGAGATTATTGCCTACGAGCCTGTACTGGGGACTTTTGACTATGATTCTTCGTGCCGACTTTGAATTATCGGGCAAAATGCCGCTTATCAAGTACGTTTCTATTGGTGCTATCCAGCTGGAGCCTTCATCAAATGTTTCACTTCGTGCAATTGACCTGGTGGCCAATACTTCCACTAAAACCTCGCTGGGTAGATGAGCGAAAGCAGTCGATGCTAATTTGATTAGGGCCTCCGCCTTTCTGTTTTGGCTCATGTGGACATTTGTCACTTTGTGTCCTTCGAAACCCTGAAGTAGCTTTTTAACTTCGTTCAAGTATTCCTTGATTATTGGCTGCCTTGCTCTGTAAGAACCCTTGATTTGACTAGTGACTGAAAGTGAGCCTACGAGGATGGAGAGGTCATGAACCTTCATGCCCTTCGCGAGTTGAAGGCCAGCCAGCAAGGCTTCGTACTCTGCTTTATTTTTTGTGGCCTTGAATTCAAAACGTAGTGCATAACTGTACTCCTTTCCCTCCGGATTAATTAGGATTAAACCTGTTCCGAAACCATCGGAGCTTGAGGATCCGTCAGTGTATAATTTCCATCCCTCCGTTGCTGTTGGGGGAGTTTTTCCATTTTGGCTGTGTCCGGAAGGTGTTTCGTTGAGGACTTCTGCGGATGTCTGACTCTGGATGGAGCTTGGACTATCACGTCTTTTCAATGATCTTGGAGCTGGTAGGTCAATAGCTGCTTTGAACTTCGAAAGGTTGGCTTTGACTCCTTGCTTCGTTGACTTAATGGGTTTGAACCCCTTGAGTCGATATTCCTTGTCGTAGAGCTTGTCATCAGCCATCGGTGCCTGAGGAGTTCTGGTGTTCCTAGAATGTGTCCCTTCGAAGACCTTCCCCTCGGCTTTGTGTGGCTTCTTCAAGTCTGCTGTGGAACTATTTGGAGATCGCTTTTCGCCTTCCACTCTTCGTTTTGCGTGATGCTTTTTTGTGACGATATCTTCTTCGACATCCGCACTCCTGATAACATCATTCGGAGGTTTTTTAGAACCTTCCCTTTTTTTCTTGCTATCCTTCGGGCTGTGCTCAGAAAATACCGTCCCTATTCCGTTGGGTGTGTGAAATTTCACCGCTGCATGTATAGTGGAGACTACTATACCCATCTTTTGCATGGCGGTCCTCCCTATCAACAAGTTGTAAGGAGAGTTGGACCTTACGATAGTAAACATGAGGGTTTCTGTCCTTGCAATCCTGCCTTCTCCGATTGTTATTTCCAGCGGAACTTCTCCTAGAGGCCACGAGCGTTCGCCAGAAAACCCTACTAAAGGCATCTTTGAGTCAACCCTTTGAGACCTGACCGCAGGCGAAAGCTTTCGAAAGCAATGTTCATATATGACTTCGCAAGGGCTTCCGCAGTCCATGTAAGCTCCCCTTATTTCTTGGCTAAAGATTAGGACTTTGATAATCACCGGATCATTCGAAGGGATCCTGCCTGCGATAGGGGAAAACGTTATTTCCCTTACCTCGTTTGCTTCCTGCTCCGGTACCTTCCTTTTCGAAGTGGTTTCGTTTCGATGTATCATTAGTATGGGGGCTTCGGTAGGGTTAGTATCCTTGGCCATTTGAGTGTCAGTCATCTTTTCTTTGCCTTTCTTGATTCCTTTTACCAGGTGTGCCAATTGCCCAGATCTTACGGCCTCTTCAATTTGTTTCTTTAGTTCCCTGCAACTGTTCGTATCATGGCCATTGTCTTCGTGGAAGTGACAGTACTTGCTGGTATCCCTGTTTTTGCCCTTACTTGTCATACGGGGAGGCGCCTCGAAGGTTTTGGCTGCCCTCTCCGTAGCAAGTATTTCCTTTGGAGACTTCGATAGACTGCTTAGCAAACCATGGTTGGGGCCTTTGTTGTACGGAGAAAACCTATCTCTGTTCTTGTTCTTGTTCTTGGACCCCTCCCACGAAGAATGCTTCGAAAACTTGTTGTTGCTATCTTTATCTATCGGAGCCCCATTAGTGGACACCTCTTTTGCTTCGATCCAAGTATACGTCTTTTCGGTCAACCCCTTGTAAGTTGTCGGAAGGTCAGTGGACAAGAATTCCACCAAACTCCGATTCCGAAGGCCATGTACGAAACTAGAAATACGCTGATCTTCATGAAGACCCAAAATTTGCAAAGTCTCATCGGTGTACCTAGTAACGAAGGCCCTGGTGCTTTCGTTATCTTTTTGTTTGATGTTGTGCACCGTTAAATGAGTCCTTGTGAACTTCTTTTGCTGACTGAAGTGTGACCGGAACTTAGCTTTGAGATCATCAAGGTTGACGATGCTACCGGGTTTTTGCCCATTCCACCAAATACGAGCAGAATCCCGTAGGGTGTATGTAAACATATGACAGGCCACCAGCATAACCCACTTTTGCATCTTGATAGCCCCTTCGAACAAGTGTAAGATATTGTCCGGATCCCCCTTCCCATCATAAGTCCCGACGTGTGAAGGCATTTTTAACCCATCAGGCAATGGGTAATCTTCTATCCATCTAACAAAAGGTGTAGCTGAACCCATAGGGTCTGAATATAGACAATTATAAGGTGGTGCATACATGGGGACAGTATTGTATGGATTGCTGTTTGGGGGCATTCCCATAGGAATCTGGCCTGGGTAGGACTGATAAGGTGTATTCATGGCAAACGGGTAACCATTTCCCATGGCGTACGGAGGGTACGCCATAGGATGGCCGAAGGGCATGCTCCCATAATTTTGAGGGAAGCTTGGGTTATTAGGCTGTCCATTTACTGGAGGATATAAATTTTGAGGATAAGACTGAGTTTGGAACGAGGGGTACATACCATTGGGAGGAAGATTTCCTCCCATATTAATTGTAGACGGATTGCCTTCTACGCCTGATGCGTGAGAAGGCTGCAACGGAACCCCAGCTTCAGTCCTTCCAAGATGAGCTGCTAGCAAGGGAGGCAAAGTCACCCCCTTTCTTCCCTAAGCTGGCTCCTACCGTTAGAGCCTTCGGTAACCACCCCTTCTCTTCTTGTCGGAGCCCTCTCGGGGACTCCTTCGAAACCAACAGACCTTTTGCTTAGCCTTCGACCAATTGGAGACCCAATTCTTAAGGCCGAAAGGGTTGGCCCTTGGGTCGGAGGCCTAGGTTCCATCTCCATTTCTTCATCATACTCAACACTCGAGTATTCCAACTCCCTTCGCACCTCAGCATTCCTGACTTGTCTGTTATGAGCCCTTAAAAGGGTTTCCAACACTTCGTGGTTGGCTTCGACAAAGGCTGGGCTAATGACAGGTTCTGGGTTGGCTTATGTCGAAGCATGATTGTTGGTTGTGATTTCTGGGTGATAACGTGTTGTGAAGGTGGAGGCGGTTATTGGGGGAAGGTTGTTAGGGTCGTCGGTTGGTATTGGTGTTAAGGTAGAGAAACCCGGTGGGGGAGTATCTTCTCTTCCTTGATCCATGCCGGAATAATAGTGAGATTAGTTGGTAGGTTATAAGCTCGGAATTAACGAGACCAATTGTAGCGGTCCCACGGATGGCGCCACTGATTGAACAAATAATTTCCAACCAAGCCTTCGATGGTGATCAAAGGAATAATGGGGTGTTGAGATTGCGCCAAGCTTGTTCTTAACCAGAAAATAAGAAATACAAAGACACTACGTTAAGTGATTGCGCAGGGGTTGGACCCTGCGAACCACCTCCGGCGTGCGAGTAAGTATGTGTAATGGTAATGTAGGTCGTAAATTTAGAGAGTGAAGTTAACTTACTTAGTTTTTGGCCCGACTATGCTATTTATAGGGGAGAAATAGGGCATAGTGGGCGGTTGCACATAGTTCGGAGATCATGGGGGCGTCCCATGGAAAGTGGTAACCGCTAGGGCTTTGTAGCCCACGATCTCTGTTTTGGCGGGAAAGCCAAGGGATAGAGGAGACGTGGGTTTGACCAGGTCAGGATTGTCCTTCGTATTAGTCCCTTCGTCAGGAATACCCGAAGGGCTTAGGGCTTCGATTGGCGGATTCCCACATGGTAACCAGTTCGCAGGCGAATGGTTTAACGCCAATGAAACGTGTTAGAAGATTAACCTGGGCCTCCGAAGGGAGGGCTTTCTACAGGCTCGAAGGGGAGTCCTTCGACCCGTTAGGAGGGTACATCATCAGAAGGTTACGCCAAACAACACCTTAAACAAATTCTTTTCAAACTCCAAACAGCCCAAGAAAGGTGCTTCAAACAATATGGCCATGAACCCCAAAAGAATCGATCTTTAATAAGCTCAAAGATACGGAAGTTATCAATAAAAATTCAGCTTTTAAGTAACCCAACTAAAACCCCTAATTCCAAAAACCCACAAAATTAAACACAAACACACAAAAACCCCTTAATTAACACAAAATTATAACCAACAATTTACCACACCTCAATTTCAATACCCAAATTTCGATTTAACCAAAGTCTAAAAAAATAAATAAATAAATAAATAAATAAATAAATAAATAAAAAACTAATTCAATATTCCAAATTAAAAAAATTAAATTAAATTAACTAACCATATTGATTTTTGGATCTGTTGCTGCAAATTAGTAGACAACCAAAAAATGAAACCGTTTAAAGAGATCCGTTTACCATATTGAAACCGATTAGCATGATCCTTCTTCTCCATCTAGATGTATGGATCTGTTGCAAGCTTTACTTCAGATCTTTAATCTTGAATTTACAAAAAACGGAAAATAGATTTAGGTAGAATAAGTTACCTGAAGATATTCAAGATGGTTCTGATCTTGGATTAATGGGGGTTTTGCATATCATGTTTATGGATGCACAAACATGATCTTCCATCGAGCTGTCAGTGTGTGTCTGGAGTCTTCTTTAGAGAAAATAAATCTCTTCAAGAAACTTCTTAGTCAGAGGTGCCATACGGTTTTGTATATTTCCCATACATTAGTACAGGTTTAGGTTACACCTGTGTGACCTGTGTGGTTCATATTGCATACCAGTTTAATTACATCTGCTTTACCTGACTAATGAAGGAGAAGTTCGTATTACAGGTGTGATTACGTGAAAACGGCATTGAACAGTAACAATATTGTCTGCATTGGGCCAACCACAGGCCGCCACAGTGTTTACTTACATAGTAGTATGACTGATCACTTTCTTAATCATAAAACGTGGCCCAATTACGTTTAAAATTAGCAAATAACGGACACCGTAACAAAACACTATTCAGCCCGTTCAAAAATCATATTTAGTATATATTATAATTTCAACAATTACATATATGTTTTTCATAACCACCCATGATATATCATTATATCCCATCCTATCTCATCTCATCTAATTTGATGGATCGTTGGATGCTAGTAATTTGAGACGGAGGGAGTATATATATAACACGTACGTACCAATTAAAGATACAAAATAAGTCGACCCCACCCACCCAACTTCACTTTACTTACTATGTTTGTTTGTGTTTCTGTTGGTGTACGTCGATCTGCATATATGTACGTGTACAACTTACAACTACATACGTAACTGAACTGCTGTTGACATGTACGTATGATGACTTAATCCCTCACATACAAACTTCAAGGGTTATCCAGTAAATATCTAATAGTTAATTAGGAGGGTTAGATTTGACAAGAACCATAGTGGGTAGGGTGATGTTAAAAGAACGGTGTCTACCCACTAGGTAGGTACTTTTTCTGCCACCTCTTGTGGGTCCCATGTGATTGACGCGCCACTTTTCTTTTTTTTTTTCTTGTTTTTGTCCCCTTTGTGGTCCCATCTCCATTTTTTCACGCGTTTTTTTTTTTTTTTTTTTTTACCAAAGCATTTAATTCCCATGGGTTAGAAAAAGTAAATATTTACTTTTGTATTTAATTTTTGTCGTGTACCTCTTTTTTTTTACGGGACGTTAAAAAAAAAGTTGTAAAAATAAAAAAAAATAAAAAAAAAGGTTGTAAAAGTTATAAAAAATAAAAAAATTTGTAAAAGTTATACAATGTATTTTCAGGTTTTCGGTTCTCACGAGCAAATAACTGAGTGGGTGCAAAATATTGCTCGGGCGCTCGGTTTTGTAATTGTTAAAAATAGAACCAAATCAGAAGATGGTCAGATGAACGAAATCAATTATAGGTGTACAAAGGGTGGGAAGTATGAACCTCAAGGTAGTGGAAAACGGAAGTATGAACCTCATGATATGCTAGAGTCGTTGCATGGTGTGGCATATGCAATGCGATTAAAGAATGATGAGTTGGGTTTGGTCAAAGAATGGACTACCGGGCCAAGCTCATCACCAAGAACCACCCACAATGGAGGTTTTTCAGACAGCCTGTTGCAGCCGAATGGGAAACTTTATATCAACATTGACTAATGGAGTAAATAATTATACAGACAAAACATTGTAAATAATTATTGATTTATGTTGTAAATAATTATACCGACAAAACATTGTGAATGATTACTGATTTATGTTGTAAATAACTGTTTTTATTATATCGTAAATGATTGAAAATTTATTTAAATTAATAATAACATTATTGATTGATGTTGTAAATTATTATGCAAATTCTTTGGCAAGGAATCCTGAGGATCACGCTTGTCAGTCGGGTGCAAGGCTCCATGATCTTTTAAATGAAATGAATAATCTTCATATATCGTAGATGTTGTTGTTTTTAAATAATGTGTTGACGTTGTCGTTTAATTTAATAATAACAGTTGTTGTTGTAGTTATTTAACGTGGCAATATTTAACGTGCTATTATACCAACAAAATAATTATACAAAACATTATTAAACACAACTATATAAAACATTTAATTTAAACACAAAAAAAAAAAAAAAAAAAAAAAAGAAAAAAAAAAAAAAGCTAAACAACAAAATAGGGCAAAAGTAAAAAATAAAATAAAATAAATACTCCTCCCTACCCACTATAGCCTCCGTTAATCTAACCAAATAGCCCCCGTCTTTATAACCCCACCCTAGTGGGTAATCACCAGTAGAGACACGTCTATTCACGAAGGGACACATCTATTGGATCACGTCTATTCACGAAGGGACACATCTATTGGATCGTACCTTTTAGATTATTATAAATAGATAGGTGTAGTGATCATTGAAATTAAAAATTCCAATTTCTATTCCTGTAAAGATTCTATCAATAAGAAATCAAGGTTCTTGTTCTATTTTTCTTGTTTCTATATTAGTGCATATTATTCAATTGATTCTATCTAAGAGAGAAGATTAGGGCCAACAACGTATACCTTTCTTCGTTACATAATAATTTACTTCTTGTTTAGTTGCATACGATCGACGACACATATATAAGCTAGTATTCATTAATTTAACGAACTTGTTGTTAGGAAACTAATAAACAAGATTTGCGAGACACTTAAAAGTGTACGTGTTGTATGATAATTTATTATTGTCAATGCTACTCTAGGACAATAATACCACGCACGTACGTACATGTCGATCATCAGTCAACTTAATCAAATACATGCATACGTACGTACAACTGATCATATCATGTTTTGAGTAGTAAATCAGCAGGAGATAATAAGATATGATTATATACCATTGATCACTTTTGGCTTGAAAAGACTCTTAATTTATAGAACGAAAAGCAGCCTTGTGATGTTTATTGAAAGCTTTTCCTCATTTCTGATCCGAAATGATCTAGCTCGGTCAACAAAAATGAAATGACACTGAGTATGAAGTCAAACAGAAAAGATATGTAACTACTCCTAAAGCCATGCAAAATATCGTGTCTTCACTTCGGTTGTTATTTGTGTTATAGTTGTTATATTATAAATAGCAGTAGATCATAGAAAGTTAGGGGCCTCAAACAAAAAAAGAAATACACTAATTGGGAAAGTTAGTGAGCATATTGTTTGAGAGAAATATAATACAAAGAAGTCCATTCAAAATATCGTGTCTTCACTTCGGTTGTTATTTGCATTTTAGATAATTGATCACTTTGTTAAGTGCCTTAAATGATGGATTATAATTATATTTTATGTTTAATGAGGCAAATCAGATAATGGTACATCTTTATGTGTTAAGGTTGGTTTCTAAAAGACTAAAATACCTCACAAACTTATGTGTTCTTGTAGGTATAAAATATGAGGCCTAATTTGACAAGAGTTTGAAAGTTAGAGGATTTCATTGTACAAGTACCCAAAGTAAGACACAAGATCATATCATGGGTCTCATTGAGGCCAGGGGGTCATGAGAGATCGTGGCATCAGTTGACAAAAGTGGGGAGACAACTTAAAACTACAAAAGGACCAGGTGGTTTAAAAGGGGGAGACAGTTACACAAATACTGATAACACGACACAAACACAAAAACACAATTGAAGAAGAAAGACGAAGGGTTCATCATTCGTTAGTTGTGACTTCTTCCTCTTGTCATGAGTAGCTAATTTATTTGCATATTCTCAGTAATGTTTGAACTTATTTCGATTAGTTGAATATCAATTTGTTATTTGATTATCGAAATTAGTCTTTGCTATTTAGAAGTTCAAGTCCGTAATTGCTTGAATGTTCTAATATTTGTAGCAGTTAATAATATTGATTATGGTCAAGTTTTCAATTATTGTTAAGGGAATGTGTAATCTAGTTTAGATGAACCGAGCTTATGCGTTTATCAATTAGAATTGGTGGTTTCTCTAAGGCCAAATGCTATCGAAAATTAAGTCTTAAGAGCTTGTTTAAGACTAGTTGTTTGATAAGAGAAGTAATCAAAGAGCTTGTTTTGTTTATCGACACATTAAGGAGAGACAGGTTGTTAGAGCTTGTTAATAACCATAACCAATTTATTCGCAAGTATCTGAAACGTGTTAGAGTCAATGATTAACCATGGATTCATTCTTAGATTGCACCTTTGACTAGATTGCATTTACTCATCAATTATATCTCTTTATAGTACTTAGTTTAATCTCTTAATTTTATTCCTTGTTATTTGTTTGTCAAAAATCAAACCCCCCTGTTAACTTATTTGGTTAATTAAGAATAGTCTAAACCAATCTCTGTGGAATCGACCCTACTTGTTGCTAACTACAAATCATAGAAGTAGGATTTATTTTTGTTGGATTCGACACCCATCACACTTTCTGCTTTAAACATTTGTTCATAGTTCTTGTGTTTGAAATCATGACGGATCAATTTCGGAATATTTAAGCCACACATAGGGGTTGTTTACTAAATTAAGTGGTTTGGAGGAAGCTTTCAATACACATCACAAGGCTGCTGGCATCCACACTATTAATGAACGTATTTTTTTATCTTTAATTGGTAAGTGATCAACTTATAACGAGTGTGATGGAAGGATTCAAGTATCTAGATTTAGACAACTCGGGAACATTGACAGCAAATGATGGTAGCATTAGTATAAGGTAGGTTCATCCCACATCAAGGCATACATTAATATTGGACAACTTTACCATTGCCAAAATGATCGAAGAGCTGCCTTTATAAATAGCTAGTCGGTAACAGTGTGTGTTTAGAGTTTGTTGCTTTATCTTCTGATTTATAATGCCAGAAACATGGAGTTTCAGATCACTGAGTTTGGGTATGTTTGTGAACAAAATTTTCGTAGCAAAAGTGAAAACTCAGAGTTTTCCACATGGAATAAAGGATATACTTGATTAAGTCCCCTAATCATCAGAGTTTTCCACATGGAATAAAGGATATACTTGATTAAGTCCCCTAATCATCAAGAGACAGTGATAAAACTTGATTCATACATAAAAATTGTGGAAATCAAATCATTGTATCCTGATATGATGTATTATTCCATTCACTGCTAAACTTTATTGTTCTTATTTAATTGTAGGGGCAAATCTTTGAAAAAGTATCTAAATTGTCATGAAAATTGGTTTCGCGGTGCGAACGAAAAATCAGTAGAAAATGAGTAAAAAAGTTTCATAAATGACTCTTTTTAAGTAGTAGACAAAAAAAAAAAAATTCTGTAATAACCATTTTACCCTAGATTATTTGAAAATTGCATTCACCGTCCTTACACTAAATTACATAAATGGTCACTGTCCCTACGCTAAATTGCGTCCAACGTCCCTATTTTTTATCAATTATTTTTCCCAACTTTTTTATTCGAAATTTTTTTTTCCGAAATTTTTTTCGGAATTTTTTTTTCTGAAAATAATTTTTTTAGAATTTTTTTTCATGAAATAATTTCTTTTTGTTAAATTTTTTTTCGAAATTAATTATTTTAGAAAAATTAATTTATTTTTTCGATTTTTTTTCCATTTATTTTTTCTAAAATAAATTTTTTAGAAACTTTTTTCCAAAAAAAAAAAAAATTTTGAATTTTTTTTTAGAAATTTTTTTCCTGAAAATTTTTTTTAGAAAAATAATTTTTTTTTCGAAATTAAATTTTTTTCCATTAAATTTTTCTGAAAAAAAAAATTAGAAATTCTTTTCTAAAAAAAATTCTAAAAAAAATTTTTCAAAAAAAAAAATATTTTAGAAAAAACATTTCTGAAAAAAATATTTTCTAAAAAAAATGTTAATAATTCGAAAAAAGTAGGGACGTTTGACGCAATTTAGCGTAGGGACAGGGACCATTTATGTAATTTAGTGTAAGGACGGTGGATGCAATTTTTGCAAACCCACAGGGACCATTTATGTAACTTGAAATGGTAAAATGGTCATAATGCCTAAAAAGAGTCATTTATGAAACTTTTTTACTCATTTTTTATTCATTTTTTGTTCGCACCGCTAAACCGATTTTCATGACAAATTAGATGCTTTTTTAAAGAATTGCCCCTTAATTGTATAGAATGTATGTAAGGAAAAAAAAATAATAATAAGTATCGCCTCTCTCCCATTTTTTTAGCTACAAATAAAGAAGGAGATCTTTGTGGGATATAATAGAGAGAATTTACAAAAAACTTTGCTTTATATTATTAATGATCCAAATACAAATGAAGGGATTCTTCCGTATTTATAGTTTACGAAAGGGTGTGTATCCCTTTGTTAACCAACATAACTGTTCGGTAATTAACTGCCTAACTGCCATGTAACTAACAAAATAATAATACTTAGGATAATCAAATATTAATTCTAACAATCTTTTTACCTTTTACATGATGGAGCATCCTTGTGGATTATCTTCACTGAAGCAATAACTGACATAACATGGCCTGTTTGATGGATATTGGTTCCCATAATAGTCGTAGCATGGTGGTGGGGGTACAGGCCTTCCATAGCCATAGTGACATGGACCTCCATCCCGACCTTCAGAGCACTCTTGGCAACAAACGGAAATGGGTGGACGGAACGGCTGGCCGCCATGGTGACATGGACCTCCATCCCGACCTTCAGAGCACTCTTGGCAACAAACGGAAATGGGTGGACGGAACGGCTGGCCGCCATGGTGACATGGACCTCCATCCCGACCTTCAGAGCACTCTTGGCAACAAACGGAAATGGGTGGACGGAACGGCTGGCCGCCATAGTGACATGGACCTCCATCCCGACCTTCAGAGCACTCTTGGCAACAAACGGAAATGGGTGGACAGAACGGCTGGCGTGGTTGGGGTGAGGGTACAGGCCTTCCATAGCCATAGTGACATGGACCTCCATCCCGACCTTCATAGCAGTCTTGGCAACAAAACGGCCGGTGTGGGTTGGGGTTTGGGGTTTGGGTTTGGGTTTGGGTTGGGGTTGGGGTTGGGGTTGTGGTTTGGGCTTGGGTTGGGGCTGGGGCTGGGGTTGGGGTTGGGGCTGTGGTTGTGGTTGGGGTTGGGGTTGTGGTTGTGGTTGTGGTTGTGGTTGTGGTTGTGGTTGGGGTTGTGGTTGAGGTTTGGGTTGTGGTTGTGGTTGTGGTTGTGGTTTGGGTGGTTTTTTTTCGACGATTTCGATGCATTGAATGGACCCTCCACCCTTGCAACAAAGCTTGTCTCTCAACCTCTCAGGGTCGCAGCATACAACCGTGATGGTGACTTTATTTTTGTCAACATCAAAAACTTGACCTCTTATTTCTGTCATAAAAAAACAGAATATATATGAAGATCTATATATATATATATATATATATATATAATTATCTAGAGCTATATATATAAAAAAAGAAATGAATAGATGATAACTTACGAGGGAATTTGCAGAGGAGCTTCTTGACCTTCTTGTAACAGCAGCGGCATTTCAGATCAACATAGAGTATCATTATTGTTATTTCCTCCTGCCAATTTCATTCATGTTATATTATTCTTCATTAGTAGTCTATAGCTAATACCCCTCCCTCAACAGAACTCTTATTACAATTAAGAAATTAATTACATGAAACATAGTATAAACTAGTCTAGTAATTTAAAAAGATATGTACCTTTTCAGGCGCCATATATGTACGTACTTGCTACCAATCAATTATTTCGACCAACAAAAATTGACACAAGAAGAAGAAGACGACTAAGAAGAATGAAGAAGACTAAGACTAAGAAGAATGAAGACTAAGACTAAGAGGGGACGGCTGGCTGGGTGTTGAAATCCGTACACACATTCTTTAAGATTGATTAATGTGATTGATTGTTGGTAAGAAGCTGACCCTTCACTCAATATCTTTCTTTCTATTAACATGCTTGACATATATACTACTACGTATTTGTACTACTTATATACTACTTTATTCATTCATAATTTTAACAATTACATTACATATATGTTTTTCATGACCACCCATGATATATCCCATCTCATCTCATCTAATTCGATGGATGGATGGATGCTACTAAGTATATAACACGTACATATTAAAGATAAAAAAAAAGTACGTCAACAAGGCCCCCACCCACCCAACTTCACTTTACTTGCTATATATGTTTGTTTGTGTTTCTGTTGGTGTACGTCGATCTGCATATATGTACGTGTACAACTTACAACTACATGCGTAACTGAACTTGCTATGTTTGTTTCTGTTTGTGTTTGTCTTTCTGTTGGTGTCGATCTGCATATATATATGTACGTGTATACAACTTACTGCTGCTGTATACCTTTCTTCATTACATAATAATTTACTTCTTGTTTTATACTATATATGTATGTATGCCTTTTGACTTTACAACCACTTCATTTCTTAATTTATTACTCCATTTTTAATTTCTCCACTTTTTACATTCTACTCCCTTTCGGCAATTCAATGATTATACAAAAAGAGTACCTACGCAATACGTACGATGACACATACATAAGCTAGTATCCATTTAACTTGTTGCTTGGAAATTAAAGTACTAATAATCGAAGGATTCGCGAGACACTTAAAAGTTTGTTGTATGATAATTTATGGTCAATACTTCTCTAGGACATGCAATAATACCACGCACCATAAGTCAACCTAATTAAATACATGCATACGTACATCAGTGATTGCATTGATGCATGCATGACTAATTAGATGTAATGTTTGGATGATTACAATATTTTTCATTAATTTTTTGAGAAATAATTTGATGGGTGTGTACGTGCAATTAGTGTAAATCAGCAGGATATATAAGATATGACTATATACCACTGATCACTTTTGGCATCAAAAAATCGACTTTGTTAAATTATAAAGCGAATTGAAAAGGATGTGAACATATATGTGGATGCCAACAGCCTTGTGATGTGTATCGGAAGTTTCCTCGTTTCGGAATATTTAAGCCACACATAGCTTTTGTCACACCTTTAGCTGGTGACCTGACCTCACCACTACCTTCCTTTTCTTTTCACAAATGATGCTTGTAAATTATCTTCCTGATGAAGTAAGACCCTGTAGGTCGTTCGGAACTGAGGGTAGATCTTCCGGAGGAGGTCTTGCCAATGTTCTGAAACACCTACACACAAGAAACACGCACGTTAGACTCGTCCCGGGTGTTATCCCAGGACCAAGCTCCGGCGTGAGAGTAAGTATTGGGTAGTCCGAAAGGTTAGATAATTATTGAGAGTAAATGTGAATGGTAAAAGTTAGTTGCGAGTAGTAAATGAGCTGGGTATTTATACTACCCAGCTTTGATACCTGTAATGACGGCGCTGGATTTTCTGGAGATATGTCGCAGACACGATCTCGTAAATTCTGGGGTGGCCGCGGTCAGACTGCTGTTGCCGTCTGTCCAAAGGGTAACGCCACCTGTCCCATTGCTAAGGGTTGCACTGGACGAAGAGGTTATGTGCTCTCGGACCTTTCTTCCGAAGGCTGTCGTATCGTTCGGACGTCCGGACAAGATGGGTCATCCGGACACATACGCCAACATGTCCCCCCCCAGTATCATAGTATCGGTTATGCCGATGGTGTAATACTTTGTGAAAATCTCGGAATTCCGTTTTAGTATTTCCGGAGGGCTTAGTCCGTTAGGTTTAGGTACGTTGGACGTTATGCGCAACTCGCCAAAAATCATTACTGCTTCATTTTAAGGATCGCCGTCATCTTTACCGTAGCCCTAGGATTTGGACACGTGTATACGTGTCCATCATGTGGATGAGAGAGTGCCACGTCGACGTCTGACACGACGCGACGTTTCGCACTCCTCACTTTCGCCTATAAATAGCGTCATTTGTACTGTATTTACCACCGTAATTCTCTGCTTTCTCTGACACATTTTCCGCAGTGTTTTTCCGATTGAGTTTTTCCAATCAATCCGAGTGATTTCCGCGTAGTCATTCGTCCTAAGAGGTACGCTTCGCCTTACCCCTATTTTGTGTTTTTTGGCTGTTCGGCTATATCCTTTCTTGCCTCGGTTAAGCTATGTCGAATTCACCCGTTACGGTTCATGAGGAGGATGTTCTGGGGGCCGGGGAATTTTTGCCTAAGTTTGACATTCAAAAGTATACCTCTCGTATGGACGAAGGGGCGGTGACCTTGGTGGCAATGGAGTTCGGCATACCGGAGGACCTACATCCGAGGCCACCTCCGGAGGATATGACCATGGATGAACTGCTGGATGATGCAATAGGCTTGTATCTGGAGTACTTTTATGAAGGCGGTCTTAGCGTGCCTTTTTCCACTTTTCTGTTAGATGTAATTAAATATTATAAGGTCCATATTTCTCAACTAGTTCCGCTAGGTCTACATTGTGCCACTCTTTTTGAAGTGTATAGCCGGAGTCTGCACATCACCCCTACCACTTCCCTTTTCCGGGTGTTCTATAAACTGAGTAAGCAAGGCCATTGGTTCTCTTTCGAAAAGAGAGGTGGTAGGGATAGGAGAGTCTATTTCAAGGAGATCCTGACTTGCCTTAAAGGCTGGAAACACAATTTTTTTCTGATAGATAGGAGGGCCATCCCTTTTGCAATGCCTTGGAGGCACCATGATTCTGGCATCTCGGACCCTTTCCCGAAGGGGGAGTTTAATATTGAAGATGCCGATTGGTTGTCTGAGAATGTGATTGATCTCATTCAAATTCCTCCGAGATTCCTTTATGCCGTTGGATTGACCTCTCATTGGGATCATCCCGGGTACCGGGCGGCGCTTAAGGATGCCAAAAGAAAGGGTATAGCCTATCCTTTGCTTTGATTTTCTTGCATGTTGATGTGTATATATATATATATGCTTGTTTCCGACTGACTTGTATTTTTGACTTATTTATTTGCAGCTTTAACAATGTCTGACTACCTGATAAAACCCAAGTTCCCGAAGGGGGCCACCATGACTGATGCGCGTGATGTGTCGTTGCGGTTTAGCAGTTTTAATGCCTACTCAAGTTTTAAATTTATATTTAGCCGACTTATCAATAACACACACACTTAACGAGCAGTGTACCCGGTCAGTATGAAGATAATGGTAAGTAGAGTGTCGATCACTAAGAGTGGAACGTATTATCTCGTTATTCTAATCAGTATTTTAATATCCTAACGCAAGGGGGTTTCAGCCTGAGAGACTGGCACGGTTTTGTTTGCAATTAAATAATAAACCAATAGGCACGAATCAGCAAGTAGCACACACGTACACAGATAAATACTCGAGACAATAAGAGGGCTGTCCTTATGATTAAGCAGTTTGTCACTTGTTTTATTGATAGCTTTATATGAAGTGTATGTAGTTAACCCTTTCTCGTTGGTCCTATTCTTATCGGCGAGTAAACCCTTAATGATTACTTATGTCTAAAAGTTATTCCTAAGTGATCAATTTAGAAACAACCGTGGGAGCCACATTATGTCCCGCAGTCAAATGCCCGCAAGCCACTAATAAACACAGAGGTTATCAATGCACTAATAAGTAGTAACCAAAGACATCAACATATAAACTTTAATTGATGAGAAAGCAGTTTTAAGGGAGTGCAATCTTTCCGTTGTCACATTACACAAGCCACCAATCCTGATGAATTAAAGTTTGCTAACACAATAAAACAAAACTACTTAATGAATTAAACACATGCAGCACCTTCTTACAGCTCTTGTATCTTTGATTTGGGTGTGTCTTGTGCTGCCTCCTTGACTGAATTCGTCCTATGGTTCTTCTGTTCGGACTTAGGTTATATTATAATGCGTACGAAATTCGTCTGGTCTTGGGGTATTTATAGTTTCTGTCTGAGGGAAGATGCGGCGCATGTACTTAACTTCGCGTGGGGTCCAAGATTATAATATTCAGGAATATTCGTACACCGCCAGAAGATGCGGCGTAACTCCATGATTAGATGCGGCGCATGTCCTCTTGTATCTTGGATCGTATCTGGTGATATCTTGATAGAGATGCGGCGCATGTCATGAGTGAGATGCGGCGCATCTGGAGCAGATTAGTCTTGATCTTCTTCATTTCAGTAGACTCTTAACTTTATGCATGTTATGCTCCATAATCAGTCCAAAATCGCTAAGTTTCACCAAATGCTTGTTTTTACCTGAGAATTACAAAAGTAAACGATTAAGTATCAATCCTCATACATAATATAGTAAAACAAGTCAAATTAATAGGATAAATGATAGTAATAAAATGTACTTATTTGAGTTCATCAAATATCCCCCCACTTGAACTTTACTTGTCCCCAAGTAAACCTTAGAATTTCTCTTATGAAAATGTATCCTAAAAGATGTTAGGATTTATTTTTATATTTAAGCATGTATTCGTTTATTTCATAATCACACAACTAAACACTTAACGAATTAGAAGTAAAATAAAATAAGTCGATAAAAGCAAATCTAATCGTTTAACTGTCCAGTCGTGACGAATATTCTATCATAAGCTTGGCAAGTATACACATCTCCCCCACTAAAGCCAAGGAATAACAAGTCTAAAGCGGTAAAAAGGGTTTTTAGGCTTAAGGGTTAATTATTCTCTTTTCACTATCGATCTCAAATTCCAGAAAAGGCGACAAAATCACAAATACATGATCGAATCCACGAACACGATACTTGCAATTGCTCAAATCCTTAACTCGAATAGGCTAAAGATAGGTCCAAACTTCACCAATAATAATATATCAAAAAGGGCGACAAAATCATAAATACATAGCCGAATCCACGACTACGATACTTAAGATTGCTCAAATCCCTAATCTCAATAAATCAAAGGTTTGGTTGGATAAAGAATAATATAGGGTATGGATAACATTTGGGATTCAAATTGGTGTAAAAATAAAAAAAATAAACAAAACAAATAAATTAAAATCCTAAGTGTGGTTAATCACTATCCCAACCATCCCATGAATAAGACTCATATCATTGAATAACTCACGCTTTAACACTTGAAACACACGCTTTAGGTAGAAACGAATTATACTCAACAAGATCTTAATCAAAGAATAAACCTTAATTGGCGTTCCCATAACTGCCAATTCCCATTCAATCCATAGATATAATATATAACAAATAGTGGCCATATGAACCACTTACATAACTTTACATAAGTTGGTTTAAAATAAACATCCAACTCTTTTTTCTTTCTTTTTCTTTTCTCATTTTTTCGATTTTTTTTTTTTTTTTTTTTTTTTTTTTTTTTTTTTTTTTTTTTTTAAACATAAACATAGATCTGTAAAATTTCACCACATCACTATAATGATAATTCTGGATAATTTTTCCATACTTTTCATACTTTCAGAAATAACGGTAATAGTGAAAGTAGTAAACACACGAAAAATAAACTCAAAGATATACAATATTTACTTTCACTCCAATTGCATTGTGCAATTTCCCGACCTAACCAAAGATAATGAATTACGCACGCGAACACAGGTAATGTAAGGAAACACACTCTGCCTATAGCAATTAACCAACCACGGATTCTAATCTACAGGGTAGGCTAAGGTATAAGGGTGTAACGAAACATTTTAAACATAGGTGTAAGAAACGAAAGGAATGGCTCTGAGTGTTTTTCTAGGGGTATCTTACTCTAAAAATGAGAGTAACAAAAGGGTTTATACTGGGGTTAACTAACCAGTGTAGTTAGTTACTAACACATAACATATAATAGGCTATTTGGGTGTAATCCTAGAATTTTACCAATTTAGACAAGTCATTCCAATTATATCAATAATACTCATTATGGTGGTCTCGAATAGTATACAAGCCAAGTTCTAAAGTTTACAAGTCACCGGCACACTCATAGATTTGTGAATTTGGGAAAATCACAATTTTTGAAAATAACGTCATGTGTGCAGCTATGTAACTTAGATCTTAAACAAAAACATGCGCCAAAATTTTTTTTAAGTTTGATATATTAAGCACATTTTAAGCATAATTTTTGAAAAAGTTTAGGACAAGTAATTGTTAAGTGTTCTAATTCTCCAATCCCCCCACTTAAGTTAAACAACGTCCTCGTTGTTTGTATAAAAGGTAAAAAACTGGAAAATAAAAAGAATTAGAACAGAAAAAACTCCCCTGAGATTTGCCCTGTATGATCCTCCATTTGTATAAGAGCAAAAAATCATCTTTCTTGTGGATTAGAACGTTTAAAGCTTCATACTTGATGTATCCACAGGAAATCCAGAAAACTATAATACCACCAACACTTTAAAACACACCTAAGATAAGAAAGGTTCAAGCTTGCATAATACATTAGTAGTTAGATAAAAATAAAACTTAAAATTAAAACTGAAAATCATCAGGTCAGTCGATGCGCCGTATCTTATTGAAGAAGATACGCCGTATCGAGCCTGGAATTAATACGGATCAGAATAAAGATGCGCCGCATCCTTAACCAGGGATGCGCCGCATTAAAATAAACTGATAAATAGTTTTAAAGTCGAAAAATAAAAATGCAGAAAAATAAAATAAAGATATGACCATTGCAGGAGATGCGTCGCATCTCAGGATTGAGATGCGCCGTATCCTCATGCGGGCCTGACTGACTCGACACAGAAAACAGAATAATAAATCCGGGTTGTCTCCCGGTAAGCACTTGTCTTTATTCCAGAGTCTTCAAGTTAGACTCACGTTCAGCTCTTCAATATCGATCATTTATTCCAACATGGCCACGTTGGATCCATTTAGCAACCAAATCGTCTCGTATATATTCAGGTCCCAACTTCAACACTCCATTGTAGAATCCTTCCATTTTCCTTCTGAAATAATCACAAAAGCATCAGTAGGGTATTCCCAAGAAAGTAGTATATCAGAAAATTAACAACGAAAACGGAATACGAAAAATTAAAGTTACTGATATCTGCAGACGATGCGCCGTATCCAAAAAGTCGGATACGCCGTATCTTAATACGTTAAAAATTTAATCAGACTTTATCCAGAAAATAGATACGCCGCTTTTGAAATTAAGAATGCGCCGTATCGAATTTATTAATAAAAAATCAGCTTATCTAATTAAAATTAAATGCGTCGTATTAACGAAAGTTAATGCGCCGTATTTTCGTTACGTTTAAAAATAAATATCGATTTTTGATTCAGAAAGATGCGCCGTATCGATATAGATCGATGCGTCGTATCTGTTTAATAATTCGCAAACTGTTTTGAATTAAAATAATAGATACGCCGTATCTACGAAAGCAGATGCGTCGTATGGCGTTAACGTTTAGAAAAATTTTTTTATCAAAAACAGATACGCCGTATCTGCTAAAGCAGATGCGTCGTATTACTTTATCGCTTAGAAAAATTTTCTTGTTAAAAACAGATACGCCGTATCTTGGGGAAAAGATGCGTCGTATCGAATTAATTAAACGCGTTGTATTTAAAAAAATTAAACGCAATACGCCGTATCTGAGAGATCAGATGCGCCGTATCGTTTGATTTAGCACAGTACAACGATAGCAGAAAGAAAATACGAAAAATAAAAACAAAAAAATTAAACACGCAAACAAAAATAAACACACAAACAAAAATAAAAGCAAACAAATAACACACAAAACAACAAATATGCAAAATAGTACAATGATGCAATTAATCTAATAAAAAGAAAAACCTAATTAAAATACTAATCAAATTAACAGAAAATAACAATTCACTCCCCGGCAGCGGCGCCAAAAACTTGATGCGCGTGATGTGTCGTTGCGGTTTAGCAGTTTTAATGCCTACTCAAGTTTTAAATTTATATTTAGCCGACTTATCAATAACACACACACTTAACGAGCAGTGTACCCGGTCAGTATGAAGATAATGGTAAGTAGAGTGTCGATCACTAAGAGTGGAACGTATTATCTAGTTATTCTAATCAGTATTTTAATATCCTAACGCAAGGGGGTTTCAGCCTGAGAGACTGGCACGGTTTTGTTTGCAATTAAATAATAAAATAAACAAATAGGCACGAATCAGCAAGTAGCACACACGTACACAGATAGATACTTGAGACAATAAGAGGGCTGTCCTTATGATTAAGTAGATTGTCACTTGTTTTATTGATAGCTTTATATGAAGTGTATGTAGTTAACCCTTTCTCGTTGGTCCTATTCTTATCGGCGAGTAAACCCTTAATGATTACTTATGTCTAAAAGTTATTCCTAAGTGATCAATTTAGAAACAACCGTGGGAGCCACATCTTGTCCCGCAGTCGGATGCCCGCAAGCCACTAATAAACACAGAGGTGGTCAATGCACTAATAAGTAGTAACCAAAG